>JANVCQ010325842.1:0-20642 GCA_025531925.1 Erythroxylum plowmanianum
TGGCAGCAACTTTGAAGCAATTTATGACCCTCTTAATGGCTAAATTAGTTTTTAAATCCTTCTAGGAAGTTGTAGAGTTTCCTTTTATCTTTTTATTGACATTAAATTTACAAAATTTCGATTTCGGGGTGAAAAGTTAGACATTTTCAAAGTTAGAAGGTTATTTCAGTTAAAATAAAAAAGTATAAAATGTTCCTCGCACTCAGCAGTGTGCGAGAGTGTCGCACTCAACAGAGTGCGACATTGTTCTTCAAATTTTTTTTTTTTTAATTACTGATTTTTCAAATATGATAAATAAAACCCTTTTTCTTATTTTCTTTGTCTTTCCCCCGTCTGACCTTCGATTTCTTCGGGTTTCGAAGCATTAGTGTTCTAAAAAAATTTTCTACCCCCTTTTTGGTAAAATGAGAGTGTCGGGTTTTGGCCGGATTTTACGGATAATATTAAAGAGAGTCAATTATGTGACCGTTTTGAAGATGATTCCATTTTTGGGCGATTTTGTGATCTATTGAGATCCGATTGAGGCGATTTCTGATTCTATTTGACCTAGTGATATGGAATTTCATTTTAGCTTAGGAATCGGATTTAATTATGGGCCCTAAGTAGATCAATTTCATTTGCGGATAATTAGGGTAAATTCATCAAGTTTTGTTCGGATGACGTTAAATTAAGTTCGATTTGAGGTTTCTTTCGTGGTGAGGAATTCCTCCCTCGTGAGATGCGCGTCCAGATGTCACGTAGGACGTCGGGCCCGCCAGTCACCAGGGAGGGGTTCCAACACTTTTACCTATGGAGTCTCATTTGGTAAGACCCATGTCATTTCAGTTATTACTATGCAACATATTTGGAGGGAATGGCACAAAAAATAAATAAGAGCCATTGATATTGGTTACTTGTTGACAAATCTGTTTTAAAAAGTTAGATGTCTATGACATGCTTCTAAATTTATTACTAGAATCTCTTACATATACCACAAACCTTCAACTGATGATTTCTATGGTAATGTCATAACATCAATAAAGACTATGAATTGACTAAGTAGGAGGCAAGCTAGTTGTAGATGATGTTGATGCAATAGGTAAAGAAGAAACTCCAACCATTATGGAATTTTGACTTATTTAACATACAATCAAGGGACAGATTGATCGAAGTGTGATATTGCAGAAACTAAAGGATTGCATAGATGTATATAAGTAGTGGTTGAACTAGTTGGAAGAGTGATTGTTTACTTATCTCCTCAATAAGAGGACTTCCAAAAAACATATGCATCCTCTAACAAATTGACTATCCATAGTACCCACTACTGCTAGCATTGATGATGAAAAGGGCTTAGTTTCAACAATTGATTATCTTGTTTTGAATATTTTCACTTAGATTATAATTTTTTCCTTTTCATACACAACTAAAATTTTTCTTTTTTTCAAAAACATTCTCCTTATCAAGTTGAGGTAAGGCTATGTACTATTAGACCTTCTCAGACCTCACGTATCAATGGGACTCTCACTAGGTGTTGTCATTAGGTACTTTTTATTTTTATTTCTTTCTCTTTCCTTTCTTGGTGTATTTTACAATTTATTTATTTATTTATCATATATGAATAAGTCATAGATGTCAATTACATCAATTATTGACAATAGACGATATACAAGGCCTAAAGAAGTTTTTTTATTTTTTATTTTTCCTCCCTCTTTTATATTTTTATTGTCCTTAATTTTTTATTCATTGTTTATGTTGAGTATATTGAGGATAATGTACAACCTAAATGTAGGGAGGAAATTAATAATTTTTTAGCCATGTTTTACCTTGATGAATTAATTTCATCATAATTATTTAATAAGCAATAACTTTAAATTTTTACATTAAAAGAAAGAATAAGTAAGATGATTTATTAAAAGATCAATTGTATTATGATTTAGTTAGTTTAGGTAAATATATATGAGCATTAAAAACTTGGTTTCATTAATTTGCATAATGTTACTTTTGTATAATTTGGGGATCTTTTCAAGTTAAAAGTAGACTCTTTATCAAGCATTTTAGTATCTCACTAAAAAAGTAAAAGAAAGTGTAAATAAAGTGAGCATAAATAAATTCACTATATTGACTTTAACCTAGACTTTGACCTAAGTAATAAAATGTTTCTTATTTTTTGAGAATGTTGATGCTTAGAGGATAAACTAACTATTCAGGTCTTATAGGAAATATAGATTCCATACTAAGGTTACTCTAAACAAATTGTTATAAACCATTTCATATGTAGGTGATGATATTACTTGTGTTCTTGTATTTCTAAAGTTGTTTAAGTTTTAGCATTTGTCATACTTCTCCATCCTTTAAGGATTATTCAATAAGATTTTCTAATTTATCATAAAAAGAGTAAAGAGGTTTGAAGTTAAAGAGTGATGCTATTAGCCATTTATATCTACGACTTAACGAAATAACCAAGAATATTCATAACAAATAGTTCACTTTCACGTCAAAAAGTTTGGTGAATCTTCAAACAAGCCTTTAATGCTCATACGTAAAGTGAATAATAATATTTAATTTTTTATTAATTCAAGTTGTTAAAACATTTGAAATTAGAAGCTTTTTATTCACTTAATTCTATTATATATATTAGTTCAAATTATTTGGATTGATTTGATGTTAGAATTATTTTTGGATTGAATTGAAATAAGCTATGATTTAATTTAAGTTTCTAAACACTTAGCTAACTAATGAATAATACAATTAAGTGGAAGATAGATAATCTTCATTATTTCAATTTACTCACTGAATTTCCCTAGAATTTCTACCTATTTAAATTAAATGTGATTAAAATTGTTTCATTAGAGAATAAGCATAAGCATAAGTGCTAATTCTTAAAAAAAAAAGCATAAGTGCTAGATATTTATTATGCATAAAATATGGTTTGTTATATTTTCCTATCAAATTACCTTATTTTTGCTTTTTTGATTTCTTTCCAAGTAATTGTGATAAATTAACCTTAGGATGAGATTTATCAAGAATTAGATTCTATTTTACAAAATCACAAAGAAAATCATAATTTTTGGAGTAACACAATATGGTCCATGCTTATGTTCTAACTTATTTTTTGAAGAGTGTTCCAATGGTATATATTTTTAGATGTTAATGTTACTAAATTTTTCGCCACTCTAAATCTCTCATTAATTAACTAGGCATATGAACCAATTGATAGTAAACAATATAGTGGTAAGTAGAGATCAAGTTCTATGAAAAACAGTGTGAATTAGAAAGCCTAACGCTGTTAACTATAAAAAGATGACATGATTTTTTAATAATAAAAAATAAAATAAAACTTGCTATAGGGGTTATTGTGCCTTTAGAAGTTTCATACAACTCTTTTAATTCCATTTGTAGCTTGGCATTTGATTAAAACGTTTCTAGTCATTAATCCCTTGGAGGTTTAATTAAAAATATTCTAAGGATTGCACTATAAGGTACAACCTCGGGTCATTCTCTTAATCGAAACCTAAGTGAATGAACCTAAGTTAACTTATATGTCATGAAATGCAAGCTAATTGTGTAAAAAAGGGATTTTGGTTTTTGAAATCATTAACTCAACTAAATTGAATTATAAAATGTATTTTTTGGATTTTAGGGAATCAGAAAATCGAAAAGATAAAAACAAGTGATTAAATAGTGATAAAGTCCTCTTGAAAATGAGCTCTGGCTGTCATAATTCGAAATTGATTTTGATGGGAGTAGAAATCACTAAGTTTCAAATTGGTAAACTTTAAAGAACTCTTTAAGTCTAGGATCTTAATCAATGGGACTCCATTTCTTAAGATCCTATTAAATGCTCTTAATGTGTGTAGTGGGATAAGTCCATGCAACAAGTTAGTTGAAATATAGAATTAACTCAGTATTAAGCATGCCATGCAAGATAGGAGAGAATCAAAGATTACAAATAGACATATATGAAACTTCATATATTTAAGCGCAAGTATGTAAACGAATCCAAACTACATAATATGAATATCTAGGATTTGATTACAACTATAATCAAGTAGCCCAACCATACATTATAAATCCTAAACCTAGGAATTTATAAAGTAAGAGCTGAATTATGGATTGAACTACTCCCCTCTTAAGTTTATGGAACTCCAGCCATTGCTACATCTTTAAGAGGAAACAAAACACCTAGCCACGCATAGCTCTCGAAAGCTTTACAACTAAGAAGGAATTAGAGGCACCCATGGTGGAAGATTGACAGTGAAAAATAAAAGAAGAAAATTAGGGATGGATGAGAGAAAGATGATGGAGGATGTTTTTGGAGGTTGTATATGTGATGTCTCTTGTCATTTATTTTCTACTTCTTAAAAATAGGGTTTTTAAGTAGGTATCTGGGTCGGTTTTTACGAATGGATAAGTGAGTTTCCAAAAATAGCTCGGGTCCAATTGTTGTTTTTCACAGCGGTGAACTTTTCCTGAAAGGCTTTGCTGGAGTTTTTGTGACTTTACCGCAGCAACGTTAGATCTTCTCCACAACGAACTTTTCTCGAAAGGTTTCTGCTTAAGTTTTTATGACTTCGCTGTGGCGAAACATCACCCTCGTCGTGGCAAACTTTGCCTGATGGTGTTGTTGACTTATGTTCTTGAATTTCTTGGTTTCACTCTTGCCTCTACTTCTTGAGTGTCCTATAATAAAAAGTAATAGTTTGCAATATCAATTGTCCTAAAAATCAATTAAGTGCAATTACTAACTATTTGTGACAATTTTACCTTCAAACTACATTAATTCAAAACAAGCACTCGTAAGCTAAATTAAGCACAATATCGGATAACAAGAGCCAAAAAGTATAACAAAAACTATGAAATTGTCACCAAATAATATAGAAAACTTGGGTTTAATCAGCATTTCATTCCTTGATGTCCTCCCCAAAAAGAATTCACAACTAATAATTAAAGTTATTCATGATGGAGAGCTCAATTTAGTTAGTTTTCTTGGTTTGATCACTATTTTTCTTATTTTCATTTGGTTCATTTGAGCTCCAAGCTTCTTTGATCTTTCATTAATTTTGATTGATTTAGGGAAATCATCCCCTATTTTTACCTTTCCTAATCATTTTTCCTATTTTGATTAGTTTCTTCAATATCACTCTTCCACCTACTCCATCCCTGTCAAACACCACCATCTTAGAGCCTAAAATTTTCCCTCATTTAGCCATAATGTTTGAAGAACCAAATATTTTTATTTTCCTTAAAGATCCCCTTTCTTGCTTCATCTCTCAAACAAACTAGCTTTCTAGATCATCTAAAGGAATAAGTTCCTGCTAAGAAAATATGGAAGCAGGTACTAGGGGATAATTCCTATGAAACCAAGCTTCAATACTATCTAATAGCCTTTTTGAAGGGTAAAACCACTGTTGCTCATAGTGCAAACATATTAAAAGGAGCGACAAAGTAGGACAACTCACTCATTGGTTTCTTTTGGGACAACTAGCTCTCTCATCCAACTATTAGTAGATAGGCCAAACTTTAATGGAAAAATATGGGACTATATGATGTACTTCTAAGTGAAGAAAATCTATGTTTGTTCAAATTTTATTCTTAGAACTAGCTCAAATAGTATTCTAGATTAGGCCCCAGCACTTTAATTCAAATTTAATCTTACTTTAGTTATGGAAGTAAAAAAAATCAAGCTTTTAGATCTTAGACAAAAATAAGTTCTAATATGAATGAACATGCACAATATATCAGTAGAGTATTGGAAGAATAATAGATTGATACATCTAGTCAATTATATAGGCAAACCACTATATGTTTATATGAAGCCATAAATATAATAAAGAGAATCAACTACACTAGGGAGTGTGTGCTAACTAATTTTAACAAGCAGTTGCCTAAAACTATCCTCGTATTGAAATTGGATGAAGCTAACAACTTCTTTAAAGACATTGTGAACATTATCTATAATTGGAGACCAACACAGAATACCCCAATTCATGTGTGAAAACCGATTGGAAAATGTTTCCAAATTAGGGACTACGCTAAACTTAATTAAATGGAAAAATTCAATTAAGGCAATCCTGGGGAAAAAAAAACATGTAAGCAAAAAAGTCAAGAGAACAACAAAGATGTATTTAAACAAAAAGGAGTGGATACAGTGGCCTTAACACTGGTGGAAAGCTTAAGTGTAATAAAGGAAACACAAGAAAATGACGGTATAGATGAAATAGTAATATAGCCTAAACTGATAGCTCTAATTAAGGAAACTATGGTAATCAATATAGTACATGGTTCCCCCACAGCTATAGTGTAACATCTCGTTACCCATGTTAAGACTAGAATAGTAAATATGAGAGTTATTGAGAAAATAGAAAGTGCATTTCATGCTCATGCATATTATAGCATACACATACACTTGAATATTGAATTGTTGCACATTAAAATGATCGTACATGCATTCATTGACATTATCTAGGTATAATTGATTTTTTTTAAAATGTGATCATATTGAGATTGTGATTTGTATGTTTTGAAAATTGATTTAGAAAGTATACGCATTGATTTAGAATTTTTAGTGAAATTTAGGAAAATTCTAAAAATTTGGGTAATTTTGAACTTGGAAAAATGCCAAGTGGCAAGACAAATGATAAATGGTAGTAGAATTTACTGTCAAATGGCAATGGAAATTTTGATAAATGACTTTCGGATTTATTTTCAAGTGTCATTGAAAATTAAGAGACAATTGGATTAGAAAAGACAATTAGACTAGTTATTAATAAGGGTCCAAATGGGACCATAGGAAGGTGACAAGTGGCAGTGACAAGTGTCACTACCACTCATCACTCCTCTCTCTCACAATTCTTTCACTTGAAAGACTAAGTTAATTGTTTTGTCTTTCATTTCTACTCTTCTCTTCATCTATTTCGTGGCTTTCTCTTCTTCTTCATGAATTTTGATTCACTAAACCTATGGCTTTCTCTTCTTTGATTTACCAAACCTTCGTCAATGTTACACCTTGCTTCCATCTGTCATATTTGTTATCTTCTTCACATTGACACTAAAGAACCTAACCCTACCACCTTTAGAATACGAAGATCATATGAAGCTTGGGAGCTAGGCCTAAGTGTTATTTCTGAATAATTGAAGCTAAATCAAGTAAGTTATGCTTTAAATATCATGGGTATGGGTAAATGAAGTTAGAATGATGAGTAAATTAAGATTTGATGACTTGATTATGCAATCTTTATGTATATGTCATGGGTGATGAAAATTTTATGTAAATGTCTTGCTCTTGTATATGTATGATGGGTAATAATTCATATATTGTTATAGAGATGTTTTTGAGGTAGAATGATCATCATAATAGTGTTAGGATGAGTGCAAAAAATTGATAATAAATGGGTACATGTAAATGTTTTGTTTTTGGTTAATGATCAAATACAGATTAGGAATTGGTTTGTGAATGATATTGAGTTGAAATGAATTAGAGAATGAAGAGGAAATGAATTAGAAAAGATGATCTAGGTACAAGATGGGTTAAATATAAAATTTTGGAAGTTATAAAATCTGAAAAATTAGAAGAGAGCTGGAAAATATTAGCAGTAACATTTACACTGATTAAGCTTTTGTATTTTAGCCATAACTAGTTCTATAGTTGTCCAAATGAGATGATTTTTTATTGGATTAAATTAGAGACATAAGGATCATTTTTCATGAAGGCATCAAATTTAAATTTTGTCCTTAAGAGTCTCAAAATTAGACATGAAGTTGAAAACTAGGTGCAGCAAATTGGTGGATGAATGTATATGTTTGTGTTCTATTTTGAGAGTATGAGAATATGCTCTATTTTGAGTGTTTATGATCAAGTATGGAATATAAATTTTGTATAGATGATGTTGAGTTGAAATTAAGGTACTTGAAGAAGTATCAACTTGAAATGATGAATGTTGAATATGAATTGTTTGAGACTTAGGAATGAAATATGTTATGGAAAAGAAAGATAGGAATTCATGAATGATGAGAATTAGTTGAAAGTGAAGAATCAAATGAGTAGAGATTTGAGAGTTTAATGAAATCAAATTGGTAGTTGAATTGTTATGAAATGATGTTGCATTAGAGGAAGTGAATTTGGGAAAATTTGAAGTGAAAGTGAGGTTAGGATAGGTGTAGAAACCTTTGAGAAAGCTCTTGAGTGAGTTTCGTCTCACCTATATCCGTTAAACAGACATTAAGTCCACTAAACAGACCTTCTCAGGTCTAAAAAGAATTCTAGCCTCGTCCATGTTTATTAAACAGACTTTAGGTCTGCTAAATGGACCTTTATGAGACTAAAACATATCCTAACCCCGTTTATGTCCATTAGGGGTAAGTGTATGTCTGCTTAGCAGACATTCACGGGACACTTTTAGAAATTAGCAATTTTGACCCTCTAGCTGGAAAAATCTCTCTTCTGAGTCTTGACAAAAGTTGTAGATCTTGAAGTTCTCTTTGAAAACTTTCTAGAATGACATTAATCAAACATCTATAGAAAAAGTTATGCCTTTTTTCCCAAGATATGTTTGTTTATAGATGAATGACTTATCAATGTTTTTCTCAAGAGATATTTAGGCTTGATTATGAACTTAAATGAGCCTAGATGATGTTGGATTAGGCCATTAAGGTAAGGAAAGTGTTCTAGATGTTAAAGAATGATTTAAAGATCTTGTTAATGGGTTATGAGACATGTAATAAGAATATATACCCAAGAATATCAATGAACATGCATCGTACATATTTTATATACATAAAAGTGCATCAATGAATACTTATAATTATGCAAAGTTGTGATGTGTATAAATGTGTATGTTTGGCATGATATAGATTAACATATAGAGCGCCATCATCCAAACATTGTCAGGACTTCGAGGCAACAGCTTCTGGAGCAAACTGTGAGTAACCTAGATAATTTCACTCAACTAATTGTTTGCATTAATTTATGTTTTGAATTATCCTATGAATGTGATTTGATTATGTTGACTCTAGACACTGGAGGTTCGAGACTTGTGATACATGAATGTGATATTGAAGTACTACTTGTATGTGAATGTGACAAAATAAGTGCTTCTTAACATGATTGTTGAATGATGGACCAAGGTTTGACAATAAATGTAAACATGATTGATTGAATACGTGAGATGCATTTCATTATATGAATGCATGATCAGATAATGAGAGTCGTGATCAGAGTAGCTACTGAAAAAGAGCTTAAAACTTAGAATATGAATTTGATTAAGAGCAAAAGAATCACTATGTAAAATGACCTGTGTATTCCCAACGGATAAGGAGTAGTATCAATGAGCCCGATATCCACTATAGATACGGGACAGTTTAGGCGCTCAGTCATAACAATGTAATAATTGGAAAAGAGTCACGTGAGAATTTTATATACCTTTTAATACATATGTTGATCAATTGAAATGTATGATTTTCTTACAATTAAATAGGAATATGAATTGTGAATTATATGTTAACATTTGTGATGTGTTGTATGAATTGAGCGAACCACTGATGATGGTTACCTCATTGAGTTCGCAAAACTCATCAAAATTGCAACGTTGATTTTTCAAGATCGAGAGAGGATTTTAGCTACTAAGAGACTCTACAAGAAGCAATATTCTTGTATTTTTGGAAATAAAAAATGGCTCAAAGGTCGGTCAATTGAGATTGGTGGATTAGATAGAATTTTTGTATAAATCCTCAGATGTAGCATATTTTGTATTTAGTTTTGTCATTGTACATATTTGGATGATACTATAAAGCTATAATGTACAAATTGTTTAAGTAATGAAATGAGGAATTTGGCTTTTAAACATTGTGTCTTCTTGATGGTGTCTTATAAGAGAATAAAGACTGAGGTTGCCATGTTTAAGTGAATGTTATTAATGCTCTAGCGTGCCATTATCATAGGTTAGGTACAGGAATGTCCTCAGGGTGTTCCAGTACATACCCCTTGGTAATGGGGCGCTACATATAGTAAGTGAAACAGGAGGAAAAGCATTTACTTAGCAATAAGCTTGCCTTCAAAAAGTTAATGGAAATATCAATTATATTCAAGGGCAGTTCCTAAAACCATAAAAAGGATACCATGCGTTCTTAATTGGAGGGGAGCTTTTAGAAAGTGACTAGAAAAGGATCTTAGAGGAGAAAAAAACCTAATTCCAAAAATAAATGAATATCTTAACCTAGTATACAAGAAGGTTAATGGCTTTAATAAAAAACATATGTCGCTAGATTTTGTTAAAGAGCATAGGCATTTCATAATTGTCCTTTTAGAGACAAAGATTAAAGAGAATAATTGCAGTAGTCTAAATCTTGTCAAAAAAAAATTAGCCCATCATTTCTGATCACTCTTACCATTACAATGGGAGAATCATAGTTATGTATGATCCCCAAATAGTAGAAATTTTTCCACTAGTGGTAGAGGAGTAGTTAATTAATCTTTTTCTAAAATGAATGGTAGCATAACAAGGTTTCATCTAACCTTTGTATATTCTTTTAATTTCTCTTTTCAAAGATGTTCTCTATAGAGCAGGATTAAGCAAATAAGGGAGATAATAGATGAAACATTATATGATGAACATATCAAAAGGAGAAGGCAATTTGAACTTTAGAAACCATATTGATGAGAAGAGGGAATGTTATAGTAATGCTCAAGTAGTGGATACATATGGAATAACAAAAAAGAGGGAGTTATTTTATAAGAAAGAAGCTTAACAGAGATTCAGTGCACATTCACTAGTTAGATACATTCATGAAAGCAAAGGTGGATTCTATAACTATATACTATCATAAAAACACGTCCATATTGGTTCAAAATATGTTCAACATGTAGTTCAAAAGCTTTCGCTTTTAATTTAATAATTATCTTCTTTAGGAAGAAGGATTTGAAGGAGTGATAAATGATTAATTAACTACATTTATATACCCATATTTAGTGTGTTTTGCTTGTTATTTAAGAGTTTTTGGTACTTTTGGTACTTAGTTTGCTTAAAGTATTTTTTTTAGGTGACAATTATATTTATAAATCAAAAGCAGAAGAATTCGGGTGAAATCAATGCATAAAATGGAAGAATTGAAGCAACTTTAGAGATATATGGTCATGTAGTAACTGTGTAAGTCATTATAAATGTATGGAGCTTCGAAGACGTTTATGCATATTGACATACACAACTATTTATGTGGCAGTGTAAGCTTCTGCAACCATGTGAAGTTGCAATTTAAAAGGGATTTTGAGATTCAAGGTCACCTACACGGTCATATAAATGACCATGTATATTCAAAAAAACTATTATTTGCCATGAAATGATATTATGAAGGCTATAGAAGGGAGGCATATTTCAAATTTGAGAGAGACACCAAAAAAGGGAAGAAAAATGTAAAAAGGTTACACATTACAAAAAAGAAGATTAAAAGTGGAAAAAATCAAGATCAACTCCAGCTTTCCAGATTTTCCATATCAAGGAATGAAAAATTTGAATAGTTATGTTTTAAAGATGATTATAGATTGCTAAATCTATATTATGGTTTTATATTTTTTACATTATTAAATTCAATATATTATAACTTTGTGATATTTCTTATTCTTATACTAGACTTGAGTCGAGAGAATGAATCAACATATTTGTATTAACTTGTGCAACAATAGTTGATACCTTAATAGAATAACAAATATCAAGTTAATAAGCAATTGAAGAGAGATCTTAATCATGACTTAACTATCTTTAGGATTAATTCAAATCCAATTGAGCAGATAGGAGTAGTTTTGAGAAATCGAGAGATTACAACTTAACTTTAATCTATTTCAATTGGGATTACTTTATTAGATCTCAACAAAGGGTAATCAAAATATTTGGATATCTAGGATCAAATATAGTTAAATTCATAAGATGAAGGGAAGACAAAAAAGGATAGAATAATCCCTAAGTTTCCATCATTGAGTAACTTCAATTTCATGACTATGTTTTACTTATTCAGTCATTAAGTTTTGTTAGTTTACTTGTATACTTATTATATAGCATAAAACTAGCAATCAACACAAAAAGGCTACAAAAAAGAAGATTAAAAAATGGAAATATCAAGATCAACTCTAGCTTTCCAAATTTTCTAGATCAAGGCTTCAAGTTGATTTCATTCTCTTTTATTCTTCTATTTCATTTTATTGTATGCAAAATATGAATATTCATGATCTGAACATGATTACAGATTGCTACATCTATACTAGATTTTTATTCTTGAATTGTTTCGTATAACGTTTACCTTGTTAAATTCAATATATTACTGCTTTGTGATATTTGTTGTACTTATAATTGATTTAAATCAAGATATTTATGTTAAGTTGCAAAAAAAGAGTTGATACCTAAATAGACTTACAAATATCATGTCAACAAGAAATTAAAGGGAGATCTTAATTATGAGTTAAATATACTTAGGATTGCATCAAATCTAATAGAGTAGTTAAGTTGCAATATCTCATTATCTTAGTCCTAACTACTCAATTAGATTTGAAGCAATCTAAGCATGAAAGAGAAATTTGAAGAGCAAAACATCAAGATGCTATAGATGAAACAATGACAAAAGAAGGAATTAAGGACACCAAAGCACCCTTATGGAATTCTTGAGGTTAAGTTTTAATGTGAATCAACAGGGCATCATAAGAACCCCCATCTTTGCTAACAACTTTGAGATAAATCTAGCCTTATTATATATTCTACAAACCAATGTATAGTTTTATGGATTTGCTAATGAAATCCCCAATACACACTTGGGAAACTTCGTAGAGATATGTGACATGTTTATATACAATGGGTTGTTTGAGGATGATGCAAAGATGAGGTTGTTCATTTTTACACTAAAGGATCAAGCTAAGATGTGCTTAAACTCTCTCAACCCTAATAAGGTCACAACTTTGGAGCAATTGGTATAAGCATTATAGATAATAAAAAATTCCATACCATTAGAATCATTAAAAAGGTCATAAATTTACAGGATACTGATGGATAGTCCTTATATAAAGCATAAGAGTAATTTAAAGTATTATAAAGGATCCATCTACTCTAAAACTTACCAAAGGAATTCTTTTTGAAAACATTCTATAATGGAGTTAATCCATATAAAAGAGGGACTATAGATGTAGCAGTTGGTGGTTCTTTGATCAGAAAGAAGATTGATCCTACACAAGATTTATAAGGAAAAGGCAAATAATAGTTGCCTATTGACAACAAAGAGGGTTAAATAACAAAATTTCAAAGAGCAAGTGATAGCTATGAATTTAGTGACAACATTGTAAGCTCAGATGTTGACCCTTACTAAGCACCTGAGCAGCTTATAGGCCTCTTCTTGTAACCTAGTGAAGGAAATTCAACATTGATGTAAGTTATGTAGGCAAGAAAGCCATATACTAACTGATTGTTTTTTTAATGGATAGCAATTGTATGGAATAAGCCAATTTCATATGAGCTCAAAAAAATGGAGGTAATAATCCATACTAAAAAAATATAATCCAAAATGAAAAGACCACCCAAATTTTTATTAGACTAACAATGTAGGAAATAACATAAAAGCACAAGGTCCATCAGGTTTTCGACAGGATAGGTTTGGGTCCTTGGAGTTAAAGATGGACAAGTTAATGGACATGTTAAGCTCTAAGTTTAATAGCCAAGATGAAAGTTTAAGAGGATGAAAACCAATTTTGATCAAATAGTGAAGAACCACTACTCTTCCATTCATAACTTGGAGGTTCAAGTTAGGCAACTTGCTAATGCATTATCAAAAAGAATGTGAGGATTCTCCCAAGTAACATGGAAGCCATTTCAAGGGAGCAATTGAAGACTATTAAATTAAGGAGTGGGAAAAAGGTAAAGAACCATCTGAAAAGCAAGCGAAATCCCACAAAGTTAAAGAACAACATAAAAAAGACAAGGATGAAAAGAAGAAAGAGAACACTACTTATATTCCTTGTCCTCCATATGCATCAAAGATTTCATTCCAACATAGGCTGTAGAAGAATCAAATGAATATGCAATTCACAAAGTTGATGGAGAAGTTAAAGAAATTACAAATAACCTTGCCCTTTGTGGAAGCTTTGGAGACCATAACCAAGTACATAAAGTTTCTCAAAGATATCTTATCGAACAAATGAACTTGAGAGGAAAATCAAAAGATCTCTTTAATAGAAAGTTACAGGTCCATAATTACCACCACATGCCTTCAAAATTGAAAGATTTAGAGAGTTTTACTATACCCTGTGTAGTTAGTAATTTAGAATGTTTATATAACTTAGGTGCAAGTATTAATATTATTCCTTTGTTAATATTTAGGAAATTTGGGTTAAGAGATACGAAGATGACTTCCATGATTACTCAATTGGTATCTCAATCCATACAAACTATTTAGCATGGTAAAGGATGTGCCAATGAAAGTGGACAAGTTTATAATTCCTGTGGATTTCGTAGTGCTAGATTTTGAAGAGGATTAAAATTGTCCATTAATTCTTGGTAGATCATTTATGAATATGGGAAGAGCTTTGGTGGATGTTTATAAAGGGAAACTTATGCTTTAAATTGGTGAGGAGTCAGTTGAATATAATATGAATAAAATATTAATGAATCTAAAGCAAAATAGTTCCTGCGTGAAGATTGGTATAGTAGATAAATGCATAAAAAAGAAAGAGGCGTGCGATAAAGAAGTGAGTGTTGGGGAGACCCTCTCATTCCTAATTTCAACTAAATCATGAAAGAACGGAGGGGGGAGGAAGAGCAACCAATGCACCACTTCATTCTTTTAATCAAAATGAAAAATAGGCCAATAACTAAGACATTCTCATTTGTTTAATATGGCTAGATGAAAAGACAAAAAACAAAATAAGACACTCTCATTTTCGGTTAAATGATGAAAGAAGGGAGACAGAGCAACAAATGCACTACTTCCTTTTTTAATCAAATGAATGCTAAAAGGTTTATATGTTTTTCTATATGCCAACATTAAATGACAACCATTAAACCATTTAATGATAAGATCTTTGCACGCCAATGTTGATCAAAACTTTAGGTTTGAACTCATACTATTTAAGAGTTTACCATTACTACACAGAATATGCATTACAATATAATAATACAACAACAAAGAAATGTTCATCCAAACAATACCTGTAATTGTGTCCGGATTGGCTCGAACGTCCTCCTCCGTCATTGCATCAACTCATGCTTGAGCTTGCAAAGCAGGACATTACTGACCTACTAGAGCTGTACTACTATCCACACTAGTTCTCTATGTGGACAAGTTTATAATTCCTATGGATTTCGTAGTGCTAAACTTTGAAAAGGATTAAAATTTTCCATTAATTCTTGGTAGATCATTTATAAATATGGGAAGAGCTTTGGTGGATGTTTATGAATGGAAACTTATGCTTTAAATTGGCGAGGAGTGTGTTGACTATAATATGAATAAAATATCAATGAATCTAAAGGAAAGTAGCTCCTACAAGAAGATTGATATAGTAGATGAATGAATAAAAAAGAAAGAGGGGTACTATAAAGAAGAAGTCAGTGTTGGGGAAGTAAAAGATGGAGGAAAATTCGGAAAATATGAGTTGGTGTTAAATCAACACAAGAAATATTAGTAAAGATTGAAGTACTAATGATATCCTCCATTGAGAAACTACACATTTTAGAGGTAAAAACTAATAGGAAATAAGAAGATAGGGTGGTGGAGACAATTAGAAAGTGAATGAGAGCTATAGGATGGAAAATGTTAGACATATGAAGATGTAACATAATGATGCATAAGACCTTAACACTAAAAAAAGGAGTTGGTTGAAAATTAATGGCATTAAAATTGTCAAGTTTGTGACATTAAAATCATTATGTTATGCTTTAGTTAGGTTTTTTGTAATTTCATGTTTAGTAATGATTTACTATTTTTATGCTTTTATTCTTAGTTTGCAATGATTTTGATTGACGGATTTCATAATTTGAAATGCGTCCATGTGTCGTCTCCAACTCCATCACCTACATATTCACCATAAGTACTCTTTCCTTTCCTTTTCATTTCTTCCCTTTTGTGTTGTTTACTAGTTTTGTTTTATTTATTTTTTAAAGTTGTTTTCTACATTGAGGATGATGTGTTGTTCAAGTATAGGGACATATATGCATTTGAATATCATTTATGTGTGAATTTGCATTTGCATTGTATTAGTTTATTTGAATTATGTTACTTTTTGGTTAGGATAGTATGGTGTAAACATTTTGTTGCATATGTGTGCACTGTGTGAATGTCTCAAAGGCATAAAATTGAAAGGAAATAGCTTATTTATAAACATGATTATTTAATTTGTGAACAAACATTAGCTTGTAACGTTTGTGTTTTAAGTGTTTTTGAGATGAATATGCATGTTGATTATAATATTATACTTATTATATCAACTTATGACACTTGTTTGGATACACTTATAATTAAATTCATTTAAATTGGTAGAAATTATTAGTATCCTTTCATGGGAATGATTGACTAAGAAGAAGTGATGTAGATAAAATGTGAAAAAGAAAAAAGACAATAGAGTGTTAAAAAAATGTGTCAAACAAATTTCCTATTCCATTGACCTGTTAAAAATTTGGTTTAAAAGTAAAGCTAGTAGCCAGTTGTGAGTTATGATATAGATGAGTAATTGGGGGCATTCACAATAAAATGTTTGTCTTTACATCAAAAGGTTAGAATGACATTACAACCAAGCTTAATAAATATGATTTTGTCAATAAAAGAAAACCTATGAATCTTCTTGTTAAATGTCAAAATAAATTTCATGAATGGATGTTTAATGATGGCCTACCTCTTTAATTGGTATCTACTGATGAGTGCATAACAAGTCCTATAGATGTATAAATAAGTGTCGATATTTTGATTAATATGTGTATTTAAATTAAAGAATTTGAGCATGAATGGAATAAGTGAATATGTTAGAACTTTTCAAGTGATTAATTGACTAAATTAATTTTATGATATTTGAGAATATGTTAGAACTTTTCAAGTGATTAATTGGCTAAATTAATTTTATGATATTTGATTTCATTGAACCATTATTGCATTACGACATTATTGTGTGTTTTGTTTGTTTATGGTTTTAGTTTTTCTTGAGATACTCAATTGTGTAAATGACCATGTATATTCTAGAAAACCTAGTTTTTACTATAAAAGAATATTACGAAGGCCACAGAAGGGAGGTAGATTTCAGAGTCAACATAGATTCCAAAAAAGGGGAAAAACATAAAGGCTTGTATATTACAAAAAAGAAGATCAAAAGTGGAAACATCAAGATCAACTCTTGCTTTCTAGATTTTCCATATCAAGGCTTCAAGTTGATTTCATTATCTTCCATTCTTTTTTTTCATTACCTTGTATACCAATCTAAATATTTGTTCTTTGAATATAATATGGATTGCTAAATCTATATTAGGGTTTTATTCTTGAATTGTTTTGTATAACTTTTACCTTGTTCAATTCAATATATTACTACTTTGTGATACTTATTGTGCTTATACTTTATTTGAATCAAGAGATTAAATCAAGATATTTATGTTAAGTTGCACAAGGAAAGTTAGCACCTTACTAGACTTGCAAATATCGGAGTTAATAAATAGTATTCCCTCCCTATATATATAGTTTCTTTCCTCTTTTAAAAGTTATTCTGGTAGGTTCAAGACTAACTAGGTAACTTTCCTTTTTAGGAAGCATAATGGAAGCCTATAAGAGAGGCTCCACTCCTGTCAAACATGAGAACCACTTTCCATCTCTACAAGAGACAATGGATATCAATAATATGAGAGTACTGAGTAAGTAGAAAACTGAGAATGGAGCTAAGAGAACATGGGTTAATATTATAGCAATTGAAACTTCCCATGAAAAATCAAAACATTTCTCTACCACTTTGGTCAATGACATTATTTCTTCTCCTCTCAAGATTCTATAGGAAGGTGATAAACACTAGAGTAATACTGTAGTTGGATTTTTCCTATACAGAAGGACAACATTCCCTCTTATGCAGAACTAGGCTCAAACTAGATGGGGAAATAAGTCTTGATAGAATTTTGTTAATTGAAGATGACTCTTTATTGTTTAAGCTCATAGATGAAGATAACATGTGTATGATTATGGAATATAACCCCTAACATATAGGAGGATAGCCCATATTCATATAAAAATGGGTTATAAGTTTGGAATTTGAAAAAGCTAACATTGACACCATTCCATTGTGGATTAATTTTCACAATATTCCTTAGAAATTAAATGGTTTAAGTTTTCTAGCTAGTTCAATTAGGGAGCCTATAGCTTTTGACTTAGTTACAAATAAACTTGAAAAAGGTTTGCTAAGTTAGAATCAGTGTGGAGATTAACCCTATGATTTCTTACCTGTTATAAAATTAAATATAGCCAATGAACTTTTAAAAAAGCTCTTATATAATTGGAAACCTTAGATAGGGAAATAGACTTGGAGACCTACTGGACAACTTTTCTCCATAGGAGATTATTCAACAAGACCAAAATTGATAGACTTGCACTTGCTCATAGGATCTATTGTTGGATCAGAGAAACCTTGGTAGCTCATCAAGTTGTCAAAAAATTGAGTTCCTTTTCCAAAAGGCAATGTAACCTATAACCTTCCAACATATTCCAAGATATTATAAAAATAGTCTTTTATTTATATTTTTATTTTTCCAATCATACCGCATGTAATGCCATACTGCCGTGTGATGTTGTCTTTTATGGCTTTTAAATGAATTATTCTTTAATTTTCAAAACATATCAGGTTAATAAACAATTGAAGAGATATCTTAATTATGAGTTAATTATCATTAGGATTTCTTCAAATCTAACTGAGTAATTAGGAGTAATTTTGAGAAATCAAGAGATTGTAACTCAACTTTTAGCTATTTCAATTGGAATTACTTGATTAGATCTTTAAAAAGGATAATAAAAGCCTTTGCATATCTAGGATGAAGCATAGTTGAATCATAAGGTGAAAGGAAGACAAAACAAGGATAGAATAATCTATAAGTTTCAATTATTAAGGAACTTCAATTTCATTGTTATCTTTTACTTGTTCAGTCATCAACCTTTTTTAGTTTACTTTAATTTTTAGTTAATTCAATCTTTTTATTGCCTTAGTCAAACTATAATTCAAATTATTAGGTGACTATATTCAATCCTTGTAGGAATGATATCAGCTGTACTACAATATACAACTCGTATACTTGTGATATAGCATAAAACTAGCAAATAATATAGAAAAGGCTACATATTAAAGAAAAAGAAGATCAAAAGTCGAAACATCAAGATCAACTCTAACTTTTCAGATTTTCTAGATTAAGGCTTCAAGTTGATTTCATTCTCTTCTATTCTTTTATTTATTGCCTTATATGCCAAATTTGAATAGATGTGTTTTAGACATGATTATGGATTGCTAAATCTATATTAGGGTTTTATTCTTGAATTCTTTATATAACTTTAATATATTACTACTTTGAGTTTTTTACACTCATACTTGATTTGAATAGAGAGATTAAATCAAGATATTTGTGTCAAGTTGTGTAAAAATATTTGGTACCTTAATAGACTTACAAATATCATGTTAATAAGCAATTGAACAGGGATCTTAATTATAATTTAAGTATTCTTAGGATTGCTTCAATTCTAACTGAGTAGTTAGGAGCCGTTTTAAGAAATCAAGAGATTATAACTTAAATTTTATCTATTTCAATTGGAATTACTTAATTAGATCTTGAAATACAGTAATTTGGATATATAGGATCGAATATAGTTGAATAACTTCAATTTCATTATTATCTTTTACTTATTTAGTCATCAAGTTTTGTTAGCTTACTTTAATTTTCAATTAATTCAATTATTTATTTCCTTATAAAAAGTGTAATTTAAATTGTTAAATGGCTATATTCAATCCTCATAGGAACAATCAATTGTACTATAATATGACTTGTATACTTGTAGTATAGCATAAAATGAGAAAACTAGAAGCCTTGATATAGGGTATTTAAACAAATGTTAAAGGAACTGATTTATTTAATTGAATGAAAAAACTTCAGGACATAAGGGAATGCTTAAAAGGAATTAGTTACAAAAAGAGGCTAAACACTTAAAGAGAAGTAGAAAAGGCCAAGGACAAGCTAGATTTAATCGAAAAGGCTATATATGGAAACCCATAGGAAAAAGTATTGCAAGAGAAGGAGAAAGAGCCAATGGTGCACTACAATCTCAGAGCAAAAAATAACATTTCATTGATCAAGCAAAGATACATATTTCTATGGCTAACCAATAAGGATAATATTACACAGTTATTTTACATATCAATACAGGTAAGAATAAGAACTAATAAATTAACCTCCTTGAGAATAGAAGATGATAAAGTTTATAACACTAAAAAAAGACTACACCATAAAGAATAAAGGTTATTTGCTGAGTTAAATGGATCTATCATGGAAGCCTCTTCATTTATGTCCATCCTCAAATCCTTTATTGAGGATCACATACCTACTCATCTTGTTGGACCCTGAACTTTTATTAGAAGATTAGAACTGGTGAACGAGAAAATTTGGTGATTCGTCCTGAGTAAAGAACAAATGATGAAA
>JANVCQ010326775.1:9297-40544 GCA_025531925.1 Erythroxylum plowmanianum
TTTAATTTATAGCCAGATTATTAGGATTTGACGTTCAGTTTTGCTAATCCAAAGTGGCAATTAGGAACACCATCTTTTTCATGATCGAATTGATTGATTTATAGAGTGCACAATTAGGAATTGAATTGTTTAATTTATAGCCAGATTATTAGGATTTGACGTTCAGTTTTGCTAATCCAAAGTGGCAATTAGGAACACCATCTTTACATTAGAGTTTGGAAATTCTAAAAAGATGCTTGACTTGATCAAATGAATGTTAAATGTATGTCGTACATGTATTGTCTTGTTCATTGGTTTCTTAGTTCTTAAAGCTATTAATTAATTAAACTTAAGATCATATCTAAGTTGTTGATTAATAAGAATGTTTAAAATACATGTTTTTATTCGTTTATTCTTAAGAGAAAACATCACCTAATGAATGTTTGTTAATAGACTGAATTTTATATCTAGGATCCATATTAATTTGACAACTTAGGTGACCTGAAACCAAGGTTTGTGTACTAAATTTTCAGATTTGATTATTTTTTATAAGTCTCGATTTCTGTCATTTTTAATTTCTTAATTTATGTGAATTAAATCTCCCAATTTGTTTTAGTTTTAAACTCGTGTAACCTTTACTGTTAAAATTTCTCGTGGGAACAATCTCAACTCTTCAGTAATTACATTTTTCATTGTTAGAGTTCTTATTAATTTGGTTACAGGTGACAGCACTACCAAATTTTGGCACCGTTGTCGGGAAATTTCTTGACGATATATATATGTTACACGAGTAAACAAGAAAACTCAACTGTTATTTGATTCAGAGATCCAGAAGACAACCAAGAGGTTATGGAAGCAAATGAAACAACAACAACAAGTGCATAAAATGGAAAGGATGGCTGTGAATCACATTCTTTGTGAACTACCTGTGCCCACGAATGCTAAACAGCCCCACTGCATCAACTTTCCAAATTTAGGGGACGCTTTTGAATTAAATTCTAGGATGTTCCATTTATTACCAATTTTTAGAGGTCTACCGGGAGAGGATCTTTATAAACATTTGAAGGAGTTTGACGTGGTTTGTACGGGTATGAAGCCAACAAATGTGATAGAAGAGCAAATCAAACTAAGAGCTTTCCTATTTTCTCTCAAAGATGATGCTCAAGATTGGTTGTACTGTTCAGCTGGTGAAAATGTGCAAACATGGGATGAAATGAAGAGACTTTTCTTTGAGAAATATTTTCCAGCATCAAAAGCTGCCAACATTTGAAAGGAAATTTGTGGCATTCGATAACACATGGGAGAGACACTTTAGGAATATTGGGAAAGATTGAAGAAACTTTGCACTAGCTGTCCCCATCACCAAATAACTGACAAGTTGTTAATTCAATACTTCTACAAAGGTCTTTTGCTCACAGATAGGAGTATGATTGATGCTATAAGCGATAGAGCTTTAATTGACAAAACACTGACAGAAGCAAGGGATTTCATAGCAAATATGGCTTCTAATAGACAACAATTTGGGATACGTGTTGGGCATGGTTTAAAACACATGAATAAGGTGAATGTGACAACATTGGATAAAAGATTGGATGACCTTAAATCTTTGATGCGACAAATTGCGGTTACAAAGAAAGAAGCAAAGGTATGTGGAATATGCTTGATATTAGGGCACTCTACTGATGCATGTCTGGTTTTGCAGGAATAAAACACAGAACAAGTGATTGTTATGGGATGTTTTGCTGGACCAAATCAGAAGAAATATGACCCATTCTCTAACGCCTACAATTCGGGTTAGCGCGATCATCCAAATTTGCATTATGGGAACTCTCAAGGACAAAAAGTTACTACAAATTTCCAACAATTTAGACAACCATATGTACCTAGACAACATCAACACATAAAATCCAATTCCGAAGGTAAGTCTTCCTTGGAAGATATAACTCAATCTTTGTCCACTAACACCTTGACATTTCAGCGGGATACTCAAGTTAGTATTTGAAATTTTGAAAATCAAGTAAGTCAAATGGCAACCGCCATTAATCGATTGGAGGCAAAAAGTTCTGGTAATTTTCTAACTCAACTAGAAATCAACCCCAAACAAAGTACTAAAGCTATCATGTTACAGAGTGGTAACAAATCGAAGGGACCACCTCCAAAAATTTCTAAAAGAGAATCAAAGAAAGGCAAGATCAAATAGTCACACACATGTACTCCATATCCTTCCCCCGCACTTGAACAACTAGAAAAGACGCAGACAAGTTTGCAAAATCTGATTGTGTAACCCTCATTTCCTAGTTGATTTGCCAAGGCAAGGAAGGAGGAGCAAGAGAAGGAAACATGGGAGACTTTTAGAAAAGTCCAGGTAAATATCCCTTTACTTGATGCAATAAAACAAATCCCACGTTATGCGAAATTCCTTAAGGAACTTTGCGCTTCAAAACAAAAATTGAAACTTGATGAGAAAGCATAATTGGGGGAGAATGTCTCAACCATTTTACAAAAAAAAACTTCCATCTAAGTGTTAAGACCCAGGTATGTTCACTATCCCATGTCAAATTGGTGATTTGAGAATTGAAAAAGCTATGTTAGATTTGGGTGCATCCATAAATGTCATGCCTTATGATGTTTATAAGTCTTTAAACATGAGACCTCTCAAGGAAACTAACGTAGTGATTCAATTAGCGGATCGTTCAAATGTTTATCCAAAGGGCATGTTAGAGTACATTTTAGTTCAAGTGGGGGATATGCTTTTTTCAGCTAATTTTTATATTTTGTAGATAGGGAGTGATGATGTATCTTCTTCAACCCCGATTTTATTTAGAAAGCCATTCTTAAAAACCACTAGATCAAAAATTGATTTTCATGATGGGTCATTAACTACGAAATTTGGTGGTGAATTAATTAAATTTAATATATACAATGCTATGAAATTTCCAGATGATGAACAACCTATTATTTATGTGGATTTTATTGGCACATGGGTGTAGGAAATTTCATTATTAAGTGGAAGAGATGAACTTGAAACAATCTTGGAGATGGGACACGCATCACAATGGCAAGACATTAAGGAATCGTTATTGCCTAACAACGAATTGGAGATGCTGTTTTGCCAATTGGCGAAAACTAAGCAATTGATAAAACAACTGTCGTATGTAGAGCTGTCTAGAAGCAGCACAAACCTGTTGCCATCATTGATCCAGCCACTGACATTGGAGTCGAAGAGTTTGCCTAGCCATTTAAAATACATGTTTTTGGGTGACCAAGACATATTACCTATCATAATTTCTAATAAACTTACTCTTTTACATGAAAATCAATTGATTCACATGGTAAGGGAGTATAAGGAGGCTTTCAGTTAGACAGTGGCAGATTTAAAGGGTATTAGTCCCATCATTTATAAGCACCGAATATTGATGGAAGATGAAACCAAGGAGGTGAGGCAACCCTAACGTCATTTAAATCCACCCATGATGGAAGTGGTAAAAAAGGAAATCTTGAAGCTTCTTGATATTGGAATCATGTACCTAATTTTGAATAGCAATTGGGTAAGTCCGGTCTAGGTAGTTCCAAAGAAAACTGGGGTAACTATGGTAGAAAATAGTGATGGTGAGTTAATAACCACTTGTGTTCAAAATGGGTGGAGAGTTTGCATAGATTATAGGAAGTTAAATTCGATTACTAGAAAAGATCATTTTTCACTTCCGTTTATTGATTAAATGCTTGAAAGACTTGCAGGTAAATCTCACTATTGTTACTTAGATGGTTATTCAGGGTATCACTAGATTTTGGTTGCACCTAAAGACTAAGAGAAAATAACCTTCACATGTCCATTTGGTACCTTTGCTTACTGAAGAATGCCATTTGGGATGTGTAACGCACCAACAATATTTCAAAGGTGTATGGTAAGTATTTTCTCCAACCTTGTGGAGAATTGTATGAAATTTTTTATGGATGATTTCACGATTTGTGGAGAGTCTTTTGAAATATGCATTATCAACCTTGAAAAAGTGCTTAAATGTTGCATTGAGACTAATTTGGTTTTAAATTATGAAAAATTTCATTTCATGGTTGATCAAGACATAATTTTGGGTCATATAGTCTCTTCTAAGGGAATTGAAGTTGATAAGACTAAGATAGATGTTATTCGATCTTTATCTTACCCTGTGACTATGTGGAAAGTTCACTCTTTTCTTAGTCACGTAGGATTCTATCAGCGATTTATCAAGGATTTTGCAAAGATTGTGCAACCCATATGTAGACTACTCTAAAAAGACGTGAAGTTTGATTTTGATGAGCCTATGCAAGAATGCATTTGATGAACTCAAGGAACGACTTACTACAGCTCTGATTATTCAACCACCAAAATGAGACATGCCATTCGAGCTAATGTGCAATGCTTCGGATTATAATGTTGGAGTAGTGCTAGGCCAAAAAGTGGACAAGGTACCTCATGTCATTTACTACGTTTCCATGAGACTTAACGATGCTCAGAAGAATTATTCCAAGAAGGAGAAAGAGTTTTTGGCTATAGTTTTTAGGTTGGAGAAGTTGCGATCCTACTTATTAGGAACAAAGGTGATCATTTATTTAGACCATGCAGCTCTAAAATATTTGGTGACTAAGAAATATGCAAAGTTGAGCTTGGTTTAATGGATCTTACTTCTCTAAAAATTTGATTTAGAAATACGCGATAAGAAAGGAGCTAAAAATTTGGTGGTCGATCATCCAAGCAGGATCATTCTAACCAATGCATATGATGTTCTTCAAGACAAATTTTCAGATGAAAGTCTCTTCGCAATTCAACAGGTAATTCCATGGTATGCTGACATAGTGAACTTTTTGGTGACTAAGTCTTTACCTAGTGATTTATCTAGAACTAAAAAAGATAAAATTAAACGAGAGGTTAAATATTACAATTGGGATGAACCTTATCTTTGGAAATTTTATGCTAATCATATTGTTAGAAGATGTGTTATAGATGATGAAATTCCTTCCATATTAAATTTTTGCCATTCATTTGTGTGTGGGGGACACTTTGGTCCTAAAAGAACAGCCTAAAAAATTCTTGAATGTGGATTGTTTTGGCCTAAGTTGTTTTATGATTCCAACATGTTTTGTAAGTCTTGTGATTGTTGTCAAAGAACAAATAGCTTGGCATCGAGAGATCAAATGCCACTTACTAACATCCTGGTATGTGAGATTTTTGATATCTGGGAATAGACTTTATGGGACCGTTTCCTTCTTCCTTTGGTAAGAATTATATTTTGGTTGCTGTGGATTATATTTCGAAATGGGTTGAAGCTAAGGCTACTTTGTTTGAAAATGCTAAAATTGTTATAGATTTTGTTAAATCTAACATGTTTGTTTGTCAGATCCGGAATGCCTCGAGCTATCACTAGCAATCGAGGAACCCATATTTGCAACAAGATTTTTAAGGCTTTGATGAAGAGATGTGGTATCACACATCGGGTTTCTACAACCTATCATCTACATACAAGTGGACAAGTGAAGTGTCCAACAGGGAGACTAAGTCCATACTGAAAAAAGTGGTGAATCCGAACAGAAAAGATTGGAGCTTATGATTAGATGATGCTTTGTAGGCATATTGGACTGCTTACAAAACTCCAATAAGCATGTCGCCATACAGGTTAGTTTTTGGTAAATCTTGTCATTTACCTGTGGAAATAGAATATAGAGTTTATTGGGCTATGAAGCAGTTGAATATGGACTGGGTAGAGGTTAGTAACAATAGGACGTTGCAATTACAAGAGTTAGAAGAGATTCATATGAAGCATATGAAACTGTAAAAATTTATAAGGAAAAAACTAAAGCTTTTCATGATAAAATGATTTCTCATAAACAATTTTCAAAAGGACAAAAAGTTCTTCTTTATCATTCAAAGCTTAAGTTATTTCTAGGAAAATTACAATCTCGCTGGCTCGAATCATCTATTGTTACTAACATTTTTTCTCATGGTGCAGTAGAAATTCAGAGTTTAGATACTCTTAAGGTATTTAAGCTTAATGGACACCATCTAAAACCATACTATGAGAACTCACTAGTCGAGCATGTGGAAGAGATATGGTTGGTATCCTTAACCTATCTTTCATAAGGTAAGTCATCAAATATGTCCAGCTAAAGAATTAAAAGAAGTGCATTTGGGGCAACCTGAAAAAAAAGTTTAGGTTCCATTTTAGTTTTGTTTTCTTTATTTTTATTTTTCAGTAGTTCTCATTTTTATTTTATTTTGTTAAGTTTGTTTTATTCTAGTTATGAATTTCATTTCATTTCATTTAGCATTTTCATTTTTTTTTTGATATCTGCAATTTTATTATTAAAAAAGAAAAAATTTCCTTCCCGCCGCTACCACCATTTTATCGCCTATCATTTTTACTCTTCCTCTTTCACTTATCTTTTCTTCCCAGTTTCACTCGTCTTTTCTTCCTATTTCACTCACTTTAGATTTTACACCATTATTGTTAAATTCATAAACACCCACACCATTCCCATATAACACCCAACCTTCTACCATATTCGTCACCGTAAACACCCATTCCCAATCACAATTTTATTGGTTTCGTGTTCTTTCTTTTGAAGTTTCAGGATTGCAAATTCACAAAGCTTGGAGTCATGCCACGGAAGAAGAGTGAATCCCGTAGGTTAGCTTCACCAATCTTGTCATTTGTAGACATCCAATCTCCATTAAACACCACTACGACCACACCCCCAGATGCAGCATCTAACCCATCCGTACCACCGATTTCGGCTATAACACTAGGCACTTCAACATGAAATTGAAGAAGGAAGGGTAAACAAGTGGAGAATTATAGCCAATGGAACTCAAAAAGTGGAGGCTTCACTTCTTTTTGGCTCCTGGAAGAAAACGAATGATTTCAGCAATTTTGTTAATGTAAAATTTATCCTTGTAAGTATGTTCTTACCAACACTGTTGAAGCTTTACAAGTTCATGACTCCTTTGAACAAATGATGGGACCAATTTGTTAGAATGTGTTTGCTAAAATTGACTGCCCTAATATGTTAAACTAACGAGAGAATTTTACAACACAATTCAATTTAAATCTCATAAAGAATTTGATTTGTTTACTGAAGGAACCGTGGAATTTAGACTTATAGGAAAGGAATTTGCTTTGTCTGTTGCTGATTTTAACGTGGCCATGGGTTTTTTTTTCAGCTAATAATGTTAAAGATGAGTCATTTATAAGTTCCCGATGTGATTATCATGATGATTTTAATGCATTTGAATGGTGGACTCAATGACCTAAACACCCTAATCCATACAATGCTAATGTATTTAACAATTTGTATTTGAAAAATCCTATTTTCAAAATTATTCATTAACTCTTAGCATATAATTTTTCAGGGTGTCGAGATTCTACAGGAACACTTTGTAAAGTTGAATTTTATTTTTTGTGGTGTATGGATAGAAACGTTCCTGTTTTGCTTTCTAACAAAATTTCAACCTGTGTTGAATAAAAAATCTAAACCTTTGATATTAGGATCCTACATAACTCAATTGGCTATCAATTTGGACTTATTAGACCCTAACAATACTGACATGATTGTGGCTTGTGCTATAGAAACCTTGGATATAGAATGTTTGCACAGGATAGGAATAGTGGACCTAAGCCATGGACGAGCATCTTTCACTAATATGGGTTTGACTAACCTTTTTAATCTACTTCTAGCTACAAGAAGTCGGGTTTTAATAGATGCACCAAGTAGTCACCAAACTTCCCAAGCCAATTTGGAGGATTGTCTCAGTCGACTAGAACATCGAATGCATCGAATCGAGCATAATTTGATGGCATATTGGGAGCATAAAGGATCCCAACCCCCTCACTCACCAACTCCATAATTTCGAACTTCAACAAATAGAGAAGCATTCTTTTCTCTTTTATTTTCTATTTTTGCTTCTTTAATCTTATGTCATAACATTGAGGACAATGTTGGTCTAGGTATGGGGGAAGGATATGGAGTATATATGTGCGACCATGTGATCTTGTCTTTCTTTGATTCTCTTTTCTGTTTTTGCATGCTTGTGTTGTGTGTTAAGTCATCAAGCTTTTTCATATTAGTTTGGATGAGATTAAGTATGTGCATGAAATTAAACTGGGCTATGTGAGTCTAAGATGAACCATGCTAATTAATTGCAATAATCGATCTTATACACTTAGTCAAAGTTTGACATTTGAAAAGTTTGACATTTGAGTGATTAGATAATATGTGGAATTAAGGTGAATTCTTGAATTAAACCTATGAGCGGATTTGAGCCTTAATGACACAATCTTTATGTCATTTTATTTCCTTGTATTGTGTGATGCTCCTCTAATCAAGCTTCCCTTTAGAACTTGCACTGAATTAGATTGAATTTGTTTGACTACGTGGTTTATGGAAATGATTAAGACCTTCTTTGTTTTAATCCCCCTAGCTTAAATGACACACGAGTCATTTTTCCCTTGCAAACCCTTTTGAGCCCTTAACCCTGCTTGTTTTTCAATTAATCACTTTACATTGAAACTAAAAACCCCTTTAGCCTTACCTTATCATAAGTTGAATGAAGTACTGAGTAAGCATTTAATTTTAGGACTTTTTTCCTGCATTGTATTCTGAGATATTTTTATAGGTACTTCCACTCATATCTTTGTTAATTATGCTGCTATTATTTTCTCTTGTTTTTATTGTTTTCCCTTGTTTTTAGTGTTATTCAAGTAAAAAAAGAAAAAAAAAGAAAAAAAAAGCATAGTAGCACTAGCTAGTAATGAGTAGTTGTAGTCCTTTGTATTCATGTGTTTATCTCATAATTTAAATTTGAGTGTCCCTTTTACTTGGTACTTTATGAATGCTTGTGATTAATTCTTTGCTATTTTTACCTTATCATTGAACCCAGTCCCATCACAACCCATAACAAAGTCCTTCTAATCTATGAGCTCCTATATTTCGAATGAATGATAACTGGTGAATTTGCTAGCCTATGGTTGTGCAATCTAGTAGAGAGATATTTAAGAGAAACACATTAACCTTAAATATTTAAGCGTAAGAGAAGAAGTCTGTGAGAAGAATTCACCTTGGTTTCACACTTGCCTTTGAACAAGAATGTCTTGATTTGACTTTATTTATTTGTATCGATTAAAAATGATTATGATGTATGTTGCAGCCTAAGTCTTATTGGCCCAAGTTTAGCAGATTGTGTGTACTTAATCTTATAAAGGATGAATTGATAGAGTGTAGTGGTTTGGTATATTTGCTCGAGGGCAAGCAAAGGTCTAGTGTGCGGGAATTTGTTAAATTGTCATTTTTGTGCTAATTTTGTATATAAATCTCTTTCATGTGTTGAACTTCTTATTCAAAATTAATGGACTTGTTTCTTAATTGTTCTGAGATGATTTTCAACACATGAAAGATGAAATTGGATCAAAAAGATGCAAAGAAAGTAAAGACAAATCAAATTCCTAGCTGGCAGAAAAATAATTGACTAAGCGTGGGCATATGCAAGGAAAAATAATATCTACAGAATCTGATTTGAAATCAGATTCGATCCACCTAAGACCTTCATGATCTTGAAAATCAAATTGTTGTCTTACTGATGGAGATTTGCGACCTAAATATGTGGGGAGGATATTTGTTGAAGATTACGACAGGAGAGAAGAGGGATGACATTGAAAATCATACAAGAAGACATTTTTACTGTTCAAGTGAGGATTATTAGGAGTTTACGTTTTTGCATATTTTCTAGTTTTTGGAGGATTTTTCTTATTTTTCTGAAAAAGACCAGGAGTGGAGACTTTGTATTTTGGAATTCTTTTGTTGGTTTTTACCTTCGTTATGAGTAGCTAAATCTTTCTTCTTAGTTGAAGGGAACCGCATTATCATCTAGTATGTGTGAGATTTCTAAATAAAGTTTGTTTCATTGATGAATATTGAGTGTCTTTCGAATTGCTTTTCATGATTGAATTGATTGATTTCTAGGATGCGCAACTAGGAATTGATTTGTTTAATTTATAACTAGATTAGTAGGATTTAACATTCAGTTTTGCTAATCCAAAGTGGCAATTAGGATCACCATCTTTACGTTAGAGTTTGAAATTATAAGAAGATGCTTGACTTGATTAAATGCATGTCGTATATATGTTATCTTGTTCATTGGTTTCTTAGTTCTTAAAGTTATTAATTAATTAAACTTAAGATCGTATCTAAGTTGTTGACTAATAAGAATGTTTAGAATACATACTTCTATTCGTTTATTCTTAAGAGAAAACATCACTAATGAATGTTTGTTAATGGACTGAATTTTATATCAAGGATCCATATTAGTTTGATAACGTAGGTGACCCAAAACTAAGGTTTGTTTGTTAAATTTTTAGATTTAATTATTTTTGATAATTCTAAATTTCTGTCATTTTTAATTTCTTAATTTACGTGAATTAAATCCAATTTGTTTAGTTTTAAACTCGTATAACCTTTGCCATTAAAATTCCTCGTGAGAACGATCTTAACTCTTCACTAATTACATTTTTCATTGTTAGAGTTGTTATTAATTTGGTTGCAGGTGATAGCAATACCATTGGATCTAGAGACAACTTCTGCAAAAGTAACTGGATTCATAACATGTCTAATATCATAGTCTTGTTCACCTAATAGATTATGTAATCAGATGGGATAGCAGGTCATCTCACTCTGGTAGATCTACTTAACTGCATTATATTTTGTACCCCCAGGAAACTCTGTATGTAAAGGTGTGGGTTCTTATTCCTGTACAAGCACGGTAAAAAGACATAGATTTACCAAACCTAACTGTATGAGTGGTAGGTACATAATAACTGTAGTATCCACCCTACTATCATCCGAAGGGCCAAAGGACCCACCATCATCATGGACATCGTATTTCAGAAACTTAGTTATTTGTGATTCCACTAATCTGGTCCCTCCTTCTCTACAATATCTGTAGCTTTAGAGTGATCGAAATATCTTACTAAATAGCAATGAGCGAAATGAGCATGCAATTTTCCTTTATAAGGATTATACTACCTCAGCAGGGCAACCCCATATACGAATATGTGTGAGATTGAGTTCCCACACTTCTAGATAATCAAGTAGATTAGTCCTATTCTACATTGACTTCTTCAAGTCCTTTAGGATGGGGTCATGCCTTTCGACAACACACTATTCTGCTTAAGACTACCCAATATAGTGAATCAAGTCACTATCCCAACCAATTCCATATATCTAGCAAACGGATCTTTTTATGCCCTGAAACACCATGTTTGCCATGATATTATCCTCCATAGTCAAATTTGACTCTCTGAATGGATTTTCCCAATTAGTTCTCAACCTTTAGTCTTTAAGCAGGAACACATAACTGTAAAGGGAATAATCATCAACAAATATTACAATATATTTGGAATTGCATAATGCAACTGTATAGGGTCTACTGATATCCGTATGTATCAGACTCAACAAGTCAGAAACACAAGTTGACCCTTCTTCCTTATTAGTCAACTTACCCCTGCAACAGTTAGTATATGTTTCCAGATCATCATAATCTAAAATTGAGAGAATGCTTTCCTTAATCAATCTCTCAACCCCAGTTTTGGAAATGTGGCTTAAACTTTTATGCCACACTATATATGACTTTTCATTCATCAGGGTTCTTCTTTTCATAACTTGTTTGGAAAAATACGAAGAAACATATATCTAATTCGGGGAAAAACATATTCTATACAAACCATATGACAAGAAAGTTATACCATTATGTTTTGCATTAAATACTACTATACAACATAAGCATTAAAAATAAACGTCAACCTTCTTTGTCTAAAATTGATACAAATATCACATATAAAATGTGTCTTGTAAAAACTAAAATGAACCTTGCAGCAAGGTTCAGCTCTTACATTTCCCTATAGATATGTCATCCACTTCCTTCATTGCTGTGAACCATCAGCTTCTCCTTCCCTTCATTTGGCTTTATCCTGGATATGAACCCTTACATTGTGGAAGCACCTTGATCAGATACTCCACTATATAAGCCAAGGAGTTACCTAATGGTCACAATCTTTCTTTCTAGGCCTCATACTACTAGCTTCTTTATGTCATGCAGATCTTTACCAGCACTGGATTGACCAGCATCAGTATTTGGAGAAGATTTAGTCTTTCTACCTTTGATCTTAGCGGGCTTCATCTTTGCCTTCCCTTTAGTTTCTTCGAGGGCTATAGGAGTAGCAAGCTTGAATTTCTCCTCCTCAGCAATGCAATGGGCAATTAAAGCATTGAAGTCCCATTCCTCATCCTGTGAATAATATGTCTTCACTAGATTACTAAACCCTGGAGGGAGTGTATTCAAAGTCTGGTGAACTATGAAGACATCAGGAAGAGGAGTGTTTAACATCTTCAGTCTATTGTGAAGATAGATCATTCTTAATATGAACTCCATCACTCCCCTTTCTCTCATATATCTCATGGAGAATAATTCTTTCATCAAGGCACTTGACTCAACATTAGGTGAGACTGTCTACCTCTGGGAGACATTACCAAGAAATTACTTTGCTATGTTTGTTTCCTAAAGTCCACTTAGCAAATGGTCAAAAATGGATCTTTTAATGGTCATAAAACTTAATTTGTTAGACTAACCTCAGGCTTCATAGACTACTTTATGAGCTTTCGAGCTCATAGATATAGGTGGAGATGACCTATCTTGCCGTATGGACATATCAACCTCAGCTATCTCCATAGCATTCAATACATCTTCTGTCCACTTCTTTGTATTGAAACCGGTCAGGTTTTCAATGGTGACACAGATATTGTTAGCTGAAAAGGCGACTACATAATAACATTGTTTAAATCAACACAAATATAGGACAACAGTGATACTTAAAGCCATTAAAACAATATATTTACTGAAAATCTGGTTACACATATTATGAAACACCTATGGGTTGAATACATAATATATGCAACTAGAACTCTATATAAAAGTGATCAGAATGCAAACCATCAACTCTCATGAAACTACCATTAGTGGGCAAATAAATCATTTAAGCAACGATTTTCCTCTATCCAATGCCTTTATGCACATCTCAAAATCTCATGTAAGGCTAACACCTATGGGTAGAATAACCAAACATGAGACAAGAGACATCCCCTAATGTGTAAGCAGAACAATTCAAAATACTGACTCAAAAGGCCACTGTAGTGACTACATCCTCATCGACACTCAAAAAGTTCATAAACATGAGGGATACATTTTATGTTATCCTCACATTCTTTATAGGCATATGGTATGTGACAATGTAACATCAATAAATGCAGAAACCCAAATGTGCAATCTCATTGTCACACATTCGTCCTGAAGACATTCTCTGAAAACTTCATTTGAGAATCTCATAAAGAAAAAACCTCAATAGAGCGACTATCGTGCATCACCGGATACTGAACCGACCACTTAGGATATTAAAACCTCATATATCTCCTTTATAGCAAGTTTGTTATGCAAAAATTCACTCAAAAATGGCTTCAGAATGCCTTAAAACCTTTTCTAAGTGACTATCATGCAATCCTAAATACTGAACATGAGACCCGAGACATAAAAACTTGAAGTACCTCCCTCCTGTGATGTCCAAAGCATGAAAATACATTCGTAATCATATTTAGAACGCCTTAATTCCTTTCTTAGAGTTAAACTTGGATTTATTACTAATGTAATAAATCTAAAAAAAATGGAAAATTCACTTTATAAATTTCCTTGATCCGAAAACTGACCCAAGACACCTTGCAGCACCCTTATAAGAAATCTGAAAATTTTTGGTGTTTTTTAAAAAACACTGTAGCACACTGACGTCAACACAATGTTAGCGTACTATAGTGATAACGTCATCTGATAATGTCAGCTACGCGTGGAAGGGCGTGGTGCGTGTTCCACATGTGCCGTAGAGTGACTTGTCTTCAATTTACTAGAAGTGCGCCCACGTGCACTTATCGACAAGCCCGTGTGTCGCACGCGCTGACACGTAGCTCATTCCTATCCACCCACGTGTCGACGCATACCACCCTAAAGGGCTACTGTTCACCTATTGGGCGCGTGTCCCACACGCACCTGATAGTCTCTATCGCCTAGCCAGAAAATGGCAATTTTTGGTATGTTTTGGGCAATTTTTGTGCTCTCGGGCTCGTTTTCAACCCGTTTCTTAAGGCTAAACATATGTATACTACTTTCATGTAATAAAAAAGTAAGAAAAATTGAGAAATATATGTTAATTATCTGAAAACCTTATGGAGAAAAAATTGAAAAATCTTCTTTTTTAATCACCCAATCACGTCATCGCTTTGATGCCACGTGTAATACGTAACGATACCTTAGTTATATATCCCAGATTGAACGTGAAAGGGCAATACATAAAGAAATACGAAAAATACCTGACTTCAGTTCCATAACTTCAAACAAGCCCCGATGTATCGTATGTTCTAAGTGTTACGAGCAGATACCAGTTGAACCCTAGTGAGGGTCATTGGGTGGCTGTCAAGAATATCCTTAAGTACTTGGGAAGAAATAAGGATATATTCTTGGTATATGGAGAAGGTGATCTTGTGGGATGCAGGTATACTGATGCCAGTTTCCAATCCGATAGGGATGACTCCAGATCCTAGTCCAGATATGTATTCACAGTGAATGGTGGTGCAGGCAGTTGAAAAAGTTTCAAACAAGAGACAACTGTAGATTCGACGATAGAGGTAGAGTACACTGCAGCTTCAGAAGCGACAAAGGAAGTGGTTTAGATTAAGAAGTTCATCATGGAACTTGGTGTGGTTCCAAGCATCGCTAACCTAGTGCAGTTGTATTGTGACAACAATAAGGCTATAACGTAAGCAAAGGAATCAAGGTCTTATCAGAAGTTCAAACATGTACTCAAGCACTACCATTTGATTAGAGAAATCATTGGTAGAAATGATGTCAAGATAGAGAGAGTTCCCACCAATCAAAATATAGCTGATTCGTTGATTAAGCCCATTTCCTAAAAGAGTTTTGTGTCACATGTACATGCATATGGTATTAGATATCAAGGCGATTGACTTTAGTGCAATTGGAGTTTGGTAGAGAAGTGCTCTAAAGGCAATCACCTTTAACAGTTATTGTACAAATCATTTTATGATTAATAAAGGCATTTTTTATTATTTCAATCTTTATACATTTATGGATTTTATGTTGATCTTAAATTGATTTAATGAAGTCCTTGATACAAAACATAGCATGGAGGAAATCATGATGAGATTATTATAATAAGATTCTTATCATGTGTAATTATGTTATCTAAACCTTCCCTAGTCATAGGATTAATGAGATTTGATATCATTAATCGGATAGACTATCACATGTTATACTCCTTGATTGGATTAAGCAGTAGATCTCATAAGCTGTAGGCATGAATTGTTTAGAGTTAACATGTGGATGCTTAACAAGGGTAGTAAATACATTGGATTGACCTACTATGAGACAATCATATGGATATTCTATTATACTATTAATAATAGTCTCATTATATTAATGGTGCAAGTATCCTTTAACTCGAGGCGCTTAAAGATATCTCAGATACTGATTTTGTGCTTTGAATCCATTCATCGATGCCTTCAGGGGTTACTCATAAGGTAGTGATTAGGTACAGCTTGAGATATTCAGAAGTAATTGAGTAGCCAATAAAGGATTTACTACTCCTGATAGAAGATGATACCCACGACCTCTTGTCGAGAACATTACTTAGGAGTATTTGGCCATAGTAGATATGTGTCATAAAGAAAGTCTTCAATGATACATAGAGTAATGAGATCCTCAGGACAAGATCTAATATCACTTGGACTAGATATGACATAGTCAATCTAGTGAGAGTTGACATTTTGACCATACTATAAACTAAGTGGGGTATAGATGGTGAAAGGAAGAATTGCACGACAACATTATGTATGGAAGGGTTCATAGTCAAACCACTAACTTTTCGATCAATTGGAGGTTATGAAGTGTTGCTAGATACCGCTATTGACCTACTTGAATTAAGTGTTAATTCAAGTGGCCAACATAACCATGAACCTAATGAGACACACACATAGGAGATTTGAAGGATAAGTAAAATGGTCTTGAATGGTTATTCAAGATATGAGATAGTGTTTTGGGATTGCATTACGATGTGATTGTGGTAGAAAACATTGCATGGAATGGATTAGAAATAAGTGTTGCTGGCTGCCAATTTGGTCATTAACTTCCCAAAACTTCCATTAACGCATGCTATTCATGGTCATTAACTTCTTAAAACTTCCATCAATGCATGCTATTCATGGTCATTAACTTCCTATAACTTCCATCAATGCATGCTATTCATGACCATTAACTTCCCATAACTTTCCATTAGTGATGGAGGTTATGGGAGGCCAAAGAGGGTAGAAAATAATCATCATTTTCGTGCATCTTGTGTAAGACACAAGTGAAAGAAAGGTTCTTTCTTACACACACACACTCTTTTTCTCTCTATCTCTCACAAGAGTTCTTATCTTTGCTAGCACAAAGAAAGAATTCTAGCCATCTACTAGTGAGGTTTCATCCTTTTATCTTCATGAGGACTTTCTGGACACCCAAGTTCTGATTGCTCTCTGATGTGCAACTGATTCCTACTAATTTATTTAGCAAAAATGCAAGAGTATATACATTTAGATACCAAAAAAAGGGTTGTGTTCATGTGCAGCCCTAGATGGTCGTAGTTGCATGTGTTATTGGCATTGTGAATCATAGTTATTGTCATAGAAAAGGGTTTAAATGAATAAGAAGGTTTAGAACAGGGATATCTTCTGGCAACCCACTTTTTTATTTAGATACCAAAAAAAGGGTTGTGTTCATGTGCAGCCCTGGATGGTCGTAGTTGCATGTGTTATTGGCATTGTGAATCATAGTTATTGTCATAGAAAAGGTTTTAAATGAATAATAAGGTTTAGAAAAGGGATATCTTCTGGACACCCAAGTTCTGATTGCTCTCTGATGTGCAACTGATTCCTACTAATTTATTTAGCAAAAATGCAAGAGTATATACATTTAGATACCAAAAAAGGGTTGTGTTCATGTGCAGCCCTGGATGGTCGTAGTTGCATGTGTTATTGGCATTGTGAATCATAGTGATTGTCATAGAAAAGGGTTTAAATGAATAAGAAGGTTTAGAACAGGGATATCTTCTGGCAACCCACTTTTAGCTTTCTATGGAATCTTTTAATTTCACAGCACCATTTGCAAATTGACAAATCTCAATCATGTAAAGCTTAATATTCTTCTGCCATAGAATCTTAGGCCAACACGAGAACAATGGAATAATCTAATTGACATGCTCTTCCTTCAACTACTAAAACACAAGTTTGTAAAGGCATCTTTTCAACAAAACCAGATTCAAAGATATTGCTAAAGCAAATCAATTGTAGCGAAGAAGTAAGCTACTGTTTTCATGTTAGAAACCTATAAACATCTTCTTTTGGGGCAATCAGAGAAGCAATTAGAAAGCAATAGAGAAGGACTAGCCTACATCAAATTGTAGTTGACTTGCGATTTTTCTTACACGCCCATAATATTTCCACGTTGCATTATTCAAAATCCCAAGCCATGATGTCAAATTTCAGGTATATTAAAACCCGAAATTTGGAAGAGAGGGAAAAGAGGGAGGGTAACCACGAAGAAGATTGAACTTAAGAGGATCAACATAAAACCTTAACTACCGTCAATTTCTCACTCCTCCCCCCTTCTCTATCTATTTCCTCTTTTTATCGTTTTAGTATGAGAGAGCAAAAACAATAAGGTAAAGAAACTATATAAAGCTCAAGAGTTAGCTTCTGAAACCTACCTTCCTTTGTCCGATTCTGCTTGAACTCTCCAATCCCACTAAACACCAAATAGGTACGTAATCAAATCCAAAGTCGATAAAAAAGAAGCATAAACACAATGGTAGGTTAAAAAAAGGAGTAGCGTGCCATGTCTGCATGAAGGAAACAGGACAGCAAGATAATCAAACAAATTTCTAATTTCATAGTTCCTTCCTATAACTAGTTAGATATTTTGCGACGATTTACAATCATGAAAGGGCCATTTTTCATGACAATTTTTGAAAATCGTCGCTAAGAGGGTTAATAAAGTCATATTTTGGCATTAAATGAAAATCTTTTAGTGATGATTTTCGAAAATCGTCGCTAAATGGTCAACATTTTATGATGATTTCTAAAAATGTAGCAAAATGTGGACCTTTGGCGACAATGTTTAAAGATCGTCACCAAAAGGTTCTCATTTTTCAAAAGGTTCTTATTTGGTGATGAATTTAATCGCCAAAGGTTCACAAAAACTTACTTTTAGCTACGATTTTCAAAATGTAGCCAAAAAGAACCTAGCTAAAGCGCTTAGTGAGCTTAAGGATGTAAGGTATATGTAGGTAGATGGAAGCTAGAGGAAGATACTACCATGATACTCAGAAAGCCAAATAGGATGTTAGGGGCTTAGCTGAAAATTCCTCATCAAGTGTACATGATCGATTAAGTTAATTTTCCATAAAGGAGGGAAGATTCCATGATTAAATTGATCTGATAAATGATTTAGTCGAGTACTTAGCTCATGACCTCTAAAGACAGCAAATTGTCCACTGTCTACCAGAATTTTTTCTACAAGTTAAGCCCTAGACAAAGAACAGTGATGACAGCTTAGTTTTCATGCATCTTTTAGGGTGTATCGATGGTGTCTGCATGTTACTTGTATTCATTTTTTTAAAGATCAATGTTACAATAGGATTAAAGCTTTCAGTATTCCAACTACATGTACAAGTTACCTGCCATAAACTCCTCATCAGTTTTCATTTAGGATCTCTCAAGTCTTAACAAGCTAATTAACAAGGGATATTTCTTTTACAATCTTCTTCTTCTTCTTATTTTATTTTTTGGGACCAATGAAGCAATGCTCACACATCAGTCGAACTTTAGAATGAAGAGCCTAATTTTAAAGATAAGGTTAAAATTTTACTGTGACAATGGACATGAGATTCACCTATTACTTGGGTACTTTCCCCAGACTATTAAGGATTCAAGTACGCAACGACATCTAGGCTTTGAATATATATATATTTATTTTAAAGATTAAAGAAGGAAGTTCCTACTTACAATATTTGCACGTGAAGTTTTTTTTTTTAATACCTTAGTCTTCACATTTACAATATAGGAAAAAGAACAAAGCATGACCCAAGAAGGTGGGAGAGATTCTCTTGGCCAACTCATTGCCACTATGCTGTAGATTTATTTAATTATGATGGTTAGCCCTTTCCAACGTTTGGTATATCCCGCTAAACCTCACCATTTGCGTTGGCTGCTAGCTGCTACAGCCAGTTGCTCTAAAAGATATGCCTTGGGATAATTTTAAAGCCCATATAAAGACTATATAACACATAAGTATCTAACTCTGGCCTTTTGAAAAAGAGATCTCCATATAAAGACTATATAACACATAAATATCTAACTCTGTCCTTTTGAAAAAGAGACAAGATTCTCTGTCTAATATTACTCTGTCTTATTCTGTCTCATAAAATCTCAGCTATTTATTTTACAGGACCCACGTGAGATTTACGCGAGACACACATAAATAAATGGCTGAGATTTATTGGACACAATAAGACACCATAATATTAGACAGAGAATCTGAGCTCTTTAAAAGAGAAATCTCAGTCACGTCCGTAAATGGCAGTTAAAAGGAACACATAAGTTTCGATCTGACACCCTTGTGATCGCCACTGACAAATTGCTGGCAGCTTTTAGTTGTTACTACAGCTAGGGAATCTAGCTAAGACGGCTACTTATGTGGGACTCCAACGTTAATGGATCCAACTTTCTAAAATTTGCTGCGGTATTCTCTAGTGCCAGGCCATAAGGTTTTTCCTTCTTGATCATCTTTCACATGGTATGTAGTACCTTTTGTCTGGTAAAATATGGAGCTCAGATTCCACTCAAAAGGGTCATGTTGATGGTTATCATTCCTCGTAAACAATTCTTGTCACATGGCATTCTTAAACTTGATTTTTCAAAAATATTCAGCGAGCTCTGAAGTGACCTGATGAACTATATAGACAAACAAATAGAATCTACTGCTACTAAGGATGCATATATGGATGGACAGGCTACTTTATTCATGCTTTAACCATAATTAGATTGGTTTCACATTTTCTGGATACCTATGAATATTTTATATTTCTGTTTGTATATTAATTGCTATGGTAAGTCGATTTGTGGGAAGGCTCTACCAAGCAAGATTTGAAATTGATAAAGAATACGAACCTCTTAAGTTTTCTCTCTTCTTTAAGCATCAAACAATGAAATTAGGAATAGAAGATTATATCCCAGAGCTATTGTTGTCTCAGGCTACTTTATTCATGCTTTAACCATAATTAGATTGGTTTCACATTTTCTGGATACCTATGAATATTTTATATTTCTGTTTGTATATTAATTGCTATGGTAAGTCGATTTGTGGGAAGGCTCTACCAAGCAAGATTTGAAATTGATAAAGAATACGAACCTCTTAAGTTTTCTCTCTTCTTTAAGCATCAAACAATGAAATTAGGAATAGAAGATTAAATCCCAAAGCTATTGTTGTCTTTTCAACTAGATTTCTTAAAAAGTGGCAACAAACTCAATTTAAGACTAGAAATTTTGGGCCAACAACAAGTGCTGATGGACTTGCTGTCTGGTGGTCAGGCCCAAATGTTGGAGCTGTAAAGTGCAATTTTGATGCTACAATTCAATATGATTAGGGGATTATGTCATATAGCTTAGTAATAAGAGGAGAGAGAGGTCAGTTTATTAAATGTTTCTTAGGTTTTTCTATATCAAATTATAATCCTCTTATTGTTGAAGTTATTGCATTCAAAGAAGCCTTATCTTGGTTGATACAATCTAGCTTCACGTCAGTTGAGGTGGAAACAGATTGTCTTCAGTTGGTGCAGAAGTTTTATGGATCAAGAACTGGCATCAATGAGTTGGGGGTGATATTGGAAGAATATAAATTAACAGCATGTGTTTTTTTAATCATTTATGTTTAAATGGATTCCAAAGCATGTAAATATGATAGTCCACTTGTTATCTAAACCAGCTACTAGATATTTCAATAAGCTTAGTTGGGATACGTCACCTGTTTTTGTTAGACATTCTAAAGTATGATGCTATTTCGTCTCAATAAATAAATACTTTTTCTTCAAAAAATAATGAAATTAATCATCTATTAATAAGAAAGTAAAAATAAATAGAAACATATTTCCTCTATTTTTTTAAAATTGTTATGTAAATTTAGTTTCTACTTTTCATATGTCAAATATAAATTAATTAATTTAACACTATAAATTCTGAGGTTCAATAAATTTAATGTCATTAGTTTATAAAGTAAAAAAATTTCATTAAGCCCCTTGACAAAAATAAATCATTTTAATAAGAGAAATAAGTTGAAATTATGTGTTTATAAATTTCATTTCTATTTTTTTTACTTCTTTTGTGCTTTCATATAGTAATTATTTTATGTATTTATATATTTTTGACATTTATATTATGTAAGGTCATATAGCTAGCTCCTTTTTAATAAGACGTAGTACAGTATATGTCTCACACACTACCTAGCTGAATTTGGTAATGTAAGCACATTTTCTCTAACGGTAAGAGCATGCTTGACTTGCTAGACAACTGCCACTAGCTAAAGAAGCATTATGGTTGGTACTTAAAACGGGAGGAGATCGCCTGTTTCTCTTCCCCTATTCTCACTCTGTCCCATTACATGACATCCATAATATAGTAGAAAGAAATGTATCTAATTAAATGTGTAAATGCCATGTAATGACACGTAGTGGAACAGGAACGGATGATTTCGTTCCTTTAAAACAGCCGATTTTTGACACTCACATCATTAATAGTAGCTAGTCAAATTAGTATTGATGTGACTTAAGCCCTCACGATTTTTTTGAAGTGGCTTTTGACTATTGTATCTCCTCTATTTAGTTTTTTTTATTCGAGAAAATCTTGTAAACAGGGTAAGCGGACGCGTCTTTTCGAGAGTTCAATTGACACACCACCTTATAGGTGGGTTAAGTGGATGTACCTCATTATTGAGTATCTAATTGACGTTTCACTTACGGTTAAAATTTCGACTATCTCAGGCTCTTACAAAAAGGATTAGTATGGAATCAAACTTAGGACATGATCGAAGCTAAACCCCGCACTCAACCATTTAGCCATACCGCTTGAAGGCCCCCTCTATTTAGTTGCATGAAGTTCTCTGCTGTTAGTCTATTCTACCCTATTTTTACCTAATATGACATTGTTTTATATATATTTAGACATAAAATGACATTGTATTGAAACAAAAATAAGGCTGAAGTACAATAATAAGAATGGAGAGTCTGAATCCCTATTCGGTAATATTGTTCCTTATATTTGAGTAAATTCTACTGATTGCTTTTCGTTTTCTACTTTTACGAAAAGAATGTCCACGAAAGTGCCAAATTACTTTTTGTTTTTTATTTTTTAAAAAAGAAAGTCCGTGCTGCAAATTCCGTGCTGCAAATTCCTATTCACTACAAAAAAATAGATTTAGTGATGGAATTACCGACAAAATGGGAAGGTGTTTCATCGGTAAGTTAAGTTGACGACAGAATTTACCAATGAAATCAGTCGTCGGATAAACGTCTGTAGGTAATAATTGGCAACGAAGTACATATTTTATGTCGCTAATTTAGCCATCGATAGTTTCTATTTTGTTATATTTAGGGACAATAATTTCTGTGTTGTCGTAAATTTAGCAAGGGAAGAACTTTTCCAGTCGGGAAACTTAGTGACGGACAAGTCGTTTCCATCAATAAACTTACCTACAATTTTCCATTTTGTGGTAAATTCAAGATTAATTTTACCGATAAATTTTGGTTGTCTGTCAGTAAATTCACTGCATTTTATCAATAAGTTTTTGTTGTCAATCGGTAAGTTCTCTAGATTTTACAGACGGATTTTGTTTTCCCGCCGGTAAATTTACTGATATTGTTTTCCTAATATTTTCCCTGCATTTAATTTTATTTGATAATCTTATAGTTGATGTATAATTTATACAGTTATCTGTTATTTGTTGATAATATTTTGATTTAATTCTACATTTAATTTGTTAAAAAAATTGATTGAAATATAAAGTAAAAATTATCTCAATTGATAATAAAAAATTATTATCTACAATGACAAGTATTTAATTCATGCAAAATGACTACAACTATGTTATTCATTTAGTGAATGTGGATGTTCTAAATGTTGCGATGAGGTGCTGCTTTTTTCTTTCAACTCATCCATCTCATTACGAAGCTCAGCCATATACTCCATCGACTATTGCAACTGAGTTGCTAGTCCTGTACTAAGCTTAGAAGCTCATGGACTTTATTGGATGCAGATCACCTACTAGATGCTGCTATACTTGACTAATCATAATACATTGGCCGATTGGAGTACTCACCATCAGAGGAGTATCCAATGGGCTCAATTCTATTCCATTCACAGTTCTATTCAATGACACAAACGAATGAGTAGAACCCGGATCAATCAAAACAATAACATCTTCAGCAAATAATTTAATCATACCAGTTACGACTTCTAGAGCTGTCTCCGCATCCTCCCTCGTCATAGTAAATACTCTAGCTGGTGCTTGTCTCCTCGGTCTCCCTGGAGGGTTGACTTTCCTGGTCGCATCAGAACTTTTACTACCCACTTCCGTTACTGTCCTGTGTCCCACTATCTTGGTCCTCTTTAATGCCTGCATCTGACTTCTCTCATGTCTTAGATTCTGCGGGCACTCTCTTGTCATGTGTCCCTTTTTCCCACAACTAAAGCACGCTCCAGTCAGTCGATAACATTCCCCTTTGTGAAATTTTCTGCAGTGATCACATTTAGGGATGGGCGGCTTATCCCCATCTCCCCTCCTGCTACCTCCTGCCATTGAGGCTTGATGTGAGACAGATTTCATTTGTCTAGGCTTGCTGGCTCCACTGCTCTTCTCCTTAGACTGTGCAGGGAAAGTCCTGGCACTCCTCTCTGACATAGGAGCTCCGCCTCCCCTCTTAGACTGTCCCTTCCCTCTTTTTGTTCACCGCACTCTTGATATTCTCCACATTTTCCACTATCAATGCTGCTTCAACCAGCTGTTGGAAATCGCAGAAATTCTATGCCACCACTTTCTCTTTGATGGCCAAGTGCAGTCCCGCTTCAAACCTTCGACACTTAGTCACTTCATCATCATTAATTCAGCTGCATATCGGGTCAATTGTGTGAATCAGCTCTCATGTTTGCTCACCGTCATCTCCCTTTAGGTGAGGCTCAAAAATTCTCTTTGCTTCTGCTAGATGTATACCTCTGACAAATACTTCTTCTTATGAACAATTAGGAAGTCCTTCTATGCTAACACTGGCGACTTCATTTGACTTCCTGGGACACTCTCCCACCAATGCAAAGCATCCTCCTAAAGCAAACTAGCAACATATTCAACTTTCTCCTTATCTTTACAGTCCATCTGCTCCAATATCCTTTCGATCTTCCTTAACCAAGTCTCAGCTTCCTCAGGATCAGTGGTTCCAGGTCTCAACTTCCTCGGGATCAGTGGTTCTATAAAAGTCCACTGCTCCATACTTTTTCAGCTTATCAAACTATTTCCCCTTCTTAGCTGGGGTCGGAATAGAAGATTGTAGCATCTGACCCATAGCCTGGATAAAGGCCTGAGTAAATGCCTGAAATAATATCAGGTCGAAAAGAGGCACTTGTTCTAACTGAACAAGCGACTCCTGCGACTGTGATCGAGAGGGTCCACTACCGTGCCCTACAGAAACCTCAACATTTCCTGGGGCTACTGACTCATCAGTGCCCTCCTCTCTAGGTGGAGGGTCAGGTGTAACCGATCCTTACAAAATTTTTCGGGTCCTTCTACGAGGTGGGATTTCACTCCTTCAATAGAAACACTAACGATTAGCTCACATTTTATCTTAATCCTATTTCCTACATGTATGCATGATATGCATGTCATTTAATGTAAACAATCAATTTAATAATGTAAACAATTAATCACATAGCACACAATTCATCCTACCATGTACTCTAAGCCTAGGAAAAACCTAAGCTTTGATACCACAAGATGTTGAGCCCCATTTTCGAAGCACAATAATCCGGAGTCACAAAGTGTGAGCGGGTTTCCTTGAAGGGTTATTTCAATGAACCCTCATTAGTCGTCATCTCACAGGGATGGCATGCCCATACCAACCAATCACCAACATCTCAATTTGACTTCTTCAAGACGATTGTAGCTCTATGTCTCTCGTTTATTTTGAAACAAGAACCACCTCATTCAGAGTTTTATAGCTCAAGATATGCCTAAAAACTCAAGGTATGTTCATAACCCGGTTATGCTCTTCCAACTGATCCCTCATTTTATTTCCATCAATCTCTTTCAATTCAACACCAAAAGCTACCAATTTTTATGGAGGGGTAGTAAATTCATTAGGAGTCTATTGCTTCAAGAATCACCTTATTCGGAGGTCAGATGATGAAGTTATGGCCAAAAGAGTCCAACATGTTCATGTCATTAATCATTTTGTACCTGTCTTGGCGCAATTCCTATAACTTTTGATACAAATGTCAGATTGCGTTTGTTCTTAGACCATTTGAAAGAAGACTTCTAGATATACAACTTTTATGAAGACCTTAAAGACAAATTATGACATCTAGAGGGTCATAATTGGACCAAACTATACAGAATGAACAGTAACGTAGAAGAAGTTCATGAACAGTAACATAGAAGAAATTCATGAACAGTAACATCGAAGAAGTTTGTGAAAAGTAACATAGAAGAAGTTCATGAACATTAACATAGAAGAAGTTTGTGAAAAGTAACATAGAAGAAGTTCATGAACAATAACATAGAAGAAGTTTGTGAATAGTAACATAGAAGAAGCTCATGAACAGTAATATAGAAGAAATTCATGAACAGTAACATAGAAGAAGTTCATGGACAGTATCATAGAAGAAGTTTGTGAACAGTAACATAGAAAAAGTTCATGAACAGTAACATAGAAGAAGTTCATGACAATAACATAGAAGAAGTTTGTAAACGGTGTCTACACTTAGAAAATTTTGGATTTTGAAATGAATAACTACACAAGAAACATGAACATACACCTGTGGAACTTTTCAGTTCTAACTCTTTTACCAAATCAGCCAAAACTCATACATAACTTTAATTACCTATTAACATTACATCAAAATCTTATCACAAGTTACAAAAATACATTGGATGCTCAATGTTCAATATGCTTATAAAGCTATTCAAAAGTCTAGCTACTAACTTAGTACAAAAGCTAACTATCTTGGAATTTGTCCAATTGCCTTGCAAGGATCACTGATCTTCTCGATCTGCACCTGAGGAGTGGGAAAAATATTGGGTTGAGCTATACAACTCAGTGACTAAGATATTTATAGCCATTGACGACAAGCCACACAATCAAATATATATATATATAGACAATCATATAAGCATACACTTTTTATCTTAATCTAGCAAAGAAAGTTCAGCATTTTCAATACCAATTCACATTTCTAAATTCAATACATCATCTCATAGAACATATTGGATGTAATTCACATCAAGCATAACCCTCAAAATGTCGTCATAACTTAACACATTGAAATGCAAATGCACAACAATTGGCTCGAGGGTTTCGTGGAACAAAACAGAGAAACCGAAGTTTACTCTGTGAACGAAACGATTCCACTTTTCGAATCTCGTAGGCCACAAGCGGGCAGCTGGGAGAAGGCTTTATGTCGACGTGCACATGACTGCGAAACGGTTCCTCTCTCACCTAAACACAATCAAATCTCATGCTTAATTTAATCATTTACAATCTCATATTCTCCTGCTTTTTCTTTATACAAAATGCCATGACACAATTCAATGGCATAACATGATCATACACATAATTCAATTTTATCACATTGTCATACATCATAATGCAATTTCAACATCACAACATTTCAAGCAAGTCATTTTAACACACAAAACACACACAAGGTATTTTGCCCATTACACAATAACTATAAATAAATTACCCACCTTAAAACTCTTAAAAATCCAAATTCAATTAAGCCCTTCCTCTTGCTCTTGGGTAGGTTGTTTTTGATTTCCTAACACAACCAAAATTCTCATTCAATTCCAATTCAAATGGAAATCTCCCAATTTTTCATAATCACAACAAAATGGAATTAACCCAAATCAAGCTCAATCTTAACCTACCTATAGTCTATCTAAGTTATAAAACCCAAACCTAGTTTAAAAACCCATTTTCTTCCTCTAATCATTCCCAACACAAAACTCCTTTCTCTCTCTAAAACTTCTTTACTCACCACATAACCCATTTCTCACTAAACAAGAAGAAGATGTTGAACTTACCTTAAAAAGCTTGATTCTTTTCTTCTTTCCACGATTTTTCCTCCTTCTTCCCTAGCTTTTTCGATTTTTCTTCTCCTTCTCTTCACTATCTCACGTTTTCTCTCTTCTCTCTATGGCTTCCACGATACCCTCCCTCTCTTCTTCTAATTTTTAAGACAACTTTGCTTCTTTCTTCCAATTATGCCCTCCATTAGCCTTGTTCTCCCACTTTTGCCCCTCTTTTGTCTTTTATGGCTCTACTCCTTTAATCCACTTAACACAAACCTACTAACTACTTAGCTAACTTAATTTCTAACACTTCATCCCAATTTCAAATTTCTAATCCTTTCCTCAAAATTCTAATTAGTGACCCAATTCTAAAAATAAAAACTAAATAATTAATAAGAATTTAGAAAAAAAAATCAGGATCCAATAGATATCCACTTACCACTACTACATTAAATTGTATTAATGGAAGTAATTTCTTTTGAATTTAGTTACAGGCGACAGCAATACCAATATCTCATATTTAATTATAAAGTTTCTCAAACTTTACAATCAAGTCCAACTTGATTAAATTAATTTTTGCTCTCTTCAACCCATTCTATATGTGAGATCTATTAGGTTCCCAAATATGTTGGCAATGATTATAAAATCTAATTTTAATTCATACTTAAAATTAGATAAGTTAAAAACTCCTTTTAATTTATCTTTAATTCTCCAATTAAATAATTTATAATCATATATCAAGATTGGCATCTAGCAACACATCATGACTACCTAAATATTCAGGAATGTCAAAGTGGTTTTGACTAACCTTTCCGTGCATGGTTTTTTCATATAATTCATTCTTTTCATCAACCAATGTTCCAATTAGACATAGAGCATGGAATTAATATCTACTCTATTTTGAGTCCAATTATATTAGTTTTCCGCCATTAGCTATTGATTCAATTAATGATATTTATAAACTATTTACAAACTATTATTCTACCTTAGCCAAGGATTTCTCAAATCAATATTAATCAAGAACAACAGAACATTCTCCCTAATTACTTTAGGGTGATGAATCCTATCTTGATCATTCAACTATCTCTATATAGTTCATGCTACATCTAATGACTATCGATTAAGTGATCTTTGATAAAATAGACGATAAGTAGTATTAAAACATATCAATCCCTATACAAGATAACTTTGATGACCTCAAGTCAAAGGATCACTTATACAATCATCACAATAAGAATTCTGTAGACATACAAGTAATGTTCCAAATGGATTTATCATATCGAGTTTGTTCAGCAAACTTATTCTTTAACAAGTGCCAACATGTTTGTTTAAGTATCTCTATTCTTTAGCCTATGAGAACGACTATTTCCTTCATAAGGAAAAACAAAATATGTGCTAGTCTTTTTCCGTTCTATTAATGTCTAATCTTAATATAACAATGACTAGGAACATTGAAGAATAATACATAAATGCAATATGAATCTCATCATTATAATCTCATTATAATTTCATTTGAAATATATAATTATCTCATGGACTTTATCATATACATTTAAAAATGTACAAGATAAAGAATGCCTTTTAAATAATTTATCACTAAACTACAACCAAAGCGATTGTCTGTAGGGTATAAACTAACACTTTGCTGGCCTTTCGCTAATGGCTGCTAAGAAGTTATCTTTTCTCAAGATAACCTTCATCTTCAATTTCCACAATGAGAAATTACTCTCATTAAACTTCTCAATCTCAAATTTTTACGTCATTGCTTCTATCACAAACAAAATGTAGCTCTCAATATTTCACGTGAATATTACCCATATGTATGAATAGTACAATATGTGAATAGTACCACATCTGTACTTATAAATAGTATTGTATACGTGAATCACACTGTATACATGAATAGTACCTAGTTGCTGCAGCTGATTGCTACAATATTAATTCAAAAATAAATGCATGAATAATTGTTTCTTGGTTATTATTTTACTATTCATCAATTTTCACCATCTTTACCTAAAAATTGAATGGAATGCGTCAATTTTTTTGGTAATTTTCTCACTACACTCTAATACCACTTGTTGTGAAAATTGACTAGATTAGAGCAAGTTCTTGCTAAATAAGGTTGAAATAATAGTAATCAAGAGATAAACACATGAATTTTTACGTGGAAAACTCAAACAAATTGGGTAAGAACCATATGCAAGAAGAAGAAACTTCACTATGAAAATTTAGGAGTTACAACTTCCCTATATTTTTTAAGTAGAAATGCTAACTCTCTCAAAAATAGGAAAAACAATCTCTAAACTATGGAGATTAAACTAAAAAAGACAGACTTATGGAATGAATGAAAACTGATTTAGAAAGGCTTATTTATAGGCTTCCTAGACGTGTTTAGCCAGTTGCGGACAATATGTCCATAGTTGGCTAACCTTCAGTTCTTCTTCTTTCCACATGTAGAGTTTTTCTTATCCCTTCCCTTTCTGACTTTGAGAAGTCGATGGCAACTCTTCTTGACTTTGATAGTCAACAGCAATAGAATTAATTTACAGGAGCTACTCGTCCTGATATTGTAGGGACTAAAAATGAAAATTCATGATTATTTTGGACTTAATTCTCGCAAAATTAAGTGTTATTTTTGAGTTACATGTAGGTTAGTTATGAAGAAGAATATGCTATTAGTTATAAAGACAAATATGCTACCTAATATGCTAACGTGATACTATTATATCGTATGTTGTAACATACTTTTAATTTAATAAAGATTTAAAGCTAAAAAATCTCATTATGGCAAGAGAACTTTCAAATTTGGTACTCACAATAGTAAAAAAACTCATCAGGAAAAATCTGCACTAGTTGCCACCCAATGTATTGTATTATAAAGTGGAAATCAAAAGAGGTGGTCAAAAGACCAGAATTTCAGGTCAAATCCACCATGATCGCTTATCTCAAGTGAAGGAATAATGGTCCTATATCTGCATTTTGTCACTGTTACAAATACCATGTTTGTATTTTGCACTGATCCAAGTAGTCAAATGAATCGAATGATGAGTAATCTCTAATCAAATGCTACCCCAACTCTTTTTAATATTTAAAGATTCTTACTAGAAAGGAGACTCTTGTAGTTGGTTCCTGGCATCGAGGAAGACCCACCCGGCTGATGGAATCAACAATATTTATAGCGGAAGCAACCCAGGATCAAAAATACACATACAAGCAAACCAATCATAAGAATCGAAACAAGAAAAACCTGTTGAAGCATGGAATCGCTTACTGATCTTCTTTTCACAAAAACTTCTTTCCGCAAATTTTCTTATCCTTTCAGCCTTCTATTGTGTATCCTTAATTGTTTCTATAACCCTTGTTTTTGGGTGGGCAGAAAAATTGATCAAGTGTTTTCAAGAGAGTTTCTGTTTTCTCTCTATGTTTTTCAAATATCATTATGCCTCTTCGATAGGAAGAAAAGCTTATATATATCAAAAAACCTCTCCTTTCCATATAAAAAGTTACTGATAAGATTATGCGGTTTGTAATTCCAAAAATAATAGATTTTTCTATTTAATTTAAAATAATATGTTGCTTATTTAAATTACAAATAACACACGTATGGTCCAAACAATTAAGGCACGACAAGGATCGCAGGGAAAAATTAATAAGACTAAAATTATAATAAGAATCTATATAGGACCAGTATATTCTTATTATAATTAATCATAAATTATTCCACTAAAAATTTATGATTGAACTTCTTATTAATTTTAACTTTCCA
>JANVCQ010326776.1:0-20618 GCA_025531925.1 Erythroxylum plowmanianum
ACCAATCCAAAAATCATCAAAATACTGAAGTATGTTCAGTGGAATAACACCAGTTCATAGTATTTAAAAACATACACGGGGTACCCGTCCCACGTTTTTCACCCAATATCTCTCACTTCACTTAATATGGCTACGGTTTTTGGTGGAGATGTAGATAAATGTCTTACGAGTTCAATGGTTCAAGAATCAAGTCATTTGAGTGTCTAGAGAAGAAGTTATGGCCAAAAAAATCCAATCTGGTTTTATCCTCAATCATATTGAACCTATCGTGGGACAATTGGTATAACTTTCTCTAGAGATATAGGATTTAAGTGTTCTTTATAAGGTTAGAAAGAGGACTTCAAGAGATACAACTATTATGAAGACCTCAAAGACAAATTCCATATTTTAAAGGATCCAAAATGGAATAGAAGATATAAGATGAACAGTAACCCAGAAGAAGCAAAACCAAAAGGAACAAAACTAAGAAGGAACAAAACTAAGAAGGAACAAAACTAAGAAGAAGCAAAAGTAAGAAGGAGCAAAAATAAGAAATAACAAAACTATGAAGGAATAAAACACAGAAGGAAAAAAACTAAGAAGGAGTGAAACTCAGAAGGAGAAAAACTAAGAAGGAACAAAACTAAGAAAGAACAAAACACAGAAGGAACAAAACTAAAAAGAAGAGAAACTCAGAAGGAACAAAACTAAGAAGGAACAAAACTAAGAAGGAGCAAAACTCAAAAGGAACAAACTAAGAAGGAAAAGAACTAAGAAGGAACAAAACTAAGAAGGAACAAAACTAAGAAGGACCAAAACTAAGAAGGAACAAAACTATGAAGGAACAAAACTATGAAGGAGCGAAACTTAGAAGGAACAAAACTAAAAAGGAACAAAACTAAGAAGGAGTAAAACTAAGAAGGAGCAAAACAAAGAAGGAACAAAACTAAGAAGGAACAAAACTAAAAAGAAGCGAAAGGTCAACATAAGAAGAAGCAAAAGTCAACCTAAGAAGAAGCAGAAGGTTAACCTAAGAAGAAACGGACTACACTCCTGAGCATCTCCATTTTTAAGTGTCATAACTTTTGCCTCCAATGTCGAAAAATTTCATAGTATACACTGTTGGAAAGATAATAGAAAGATCTACAACTCTCAAGAAGGAAACCTTACCAAACTCTAGATAGATCAACCCCAAATTTTCCTTAATATTTGAAGATGAATTTTACATTCATCCACCAATGTACTACACTCAGTTCTCACTTCATGACAATTTTTTTAGACTCTTAGAGATAGAATTTAAATTCGATATCTTCATAAGAAATGTATCCATATATTTCTAGTTTAATCCAAACAAAGAACCTTCTCATTTGGATATGTAGAAAAAAAGTTATGGCTAATAGACCAAAGCACACTCGGTGAACATTTTCCAGATCAACCACCACTTTTGTTTTCAAATCTTTCCTTATCACAACTCATACCAAGATCACTCTTTCAACTCCCTCTACTTCTCATTTTCAATAAAATCACATTTAAAACAATCATACCTGGAAGTTGTCAATGAATGCATGTACACTTAGTTTTGTATATGAAAAGATTCAAATTCACATACATGTATGCTGACATGCTGCTAGGCATAAAATGCAAATTTTTTTCCTAACTCTCACATTGCCATTCTCTCCATTTGAAATCTGGGTTCTAACCCTTAATATGGGGACGAGATGTTACACCCTTACTTTAGTTTTTACACCTTCATACGTATCCCCAATAACTTGTATATAAGTCATAGGAACCTTTTTGGCTTCTAAACATCTCCACATAATTTCCCTTGGTACCTTATCATACGACTTCTCTAAATTAAGAAAAACCAAGTGTAAGTTACATTATCGTTCTTTATAATAATCCATTAACCTTCTAAGGAGATGTAAAGCTTCTGTCATAGACCTCCCTGACATGAAATCAAATTGGTTTTTCGAGATAGAAACCTCCTTGCTCATCTACTTCTTGATCACCTTCTCCCATAACTTCATGGTGTTAAGTAATTTGATGCCTCTATAGTTGTTACGGCTTTGGATGTCTCCTTTGTTTTTGTATTGAGGAATTACTAGACTATATCTCCAAGCATTTAGCATTTTGGCATTTTGGTAGACGTAAGGATCACATTAAAAAGCTTGGCTAGCCAAGTAATACCCTCTTCACCTAGACACTTCTTCACCTCTATGGGTATCCCATCAGGCCCTATTGCCCTATTGCTCTTTATTTTACTCACTATTTTCTTAATTTCCTTTTGAAATTTGTTGGTAGTAAGTAAAATTATAAATCCTATTAGACGAGCTACGTTTGCCAAAGGATATGTTATTTTCTACGCCTTCATTAAAAAGACTATAGAAGTATTGCTGTCATCTTCTTTTAATGTCATTATTAAGTGCAAGAACCTGCCCTAATGAATCCTTAATACATCGCACATGATCAAAATCTCATGATATCTGTTCCCTAACTTTTGCTAACTTAAAAATATCCTTCCCTCCATCTTTAGTATCCAAGCATAGATATAGATTCTCGTAAGCTATATTTTTATCTTCTTAGACTATCACCTTCGCCTCTTTGTTGTAACTTGAAAATATCCTCCTAGAAAAACTCTTTCACTAGGAGGGATTTGTTAAATCACCTCACCTAGCTCTTCCTAGAAACAACGTTTAAGTTATTCATTCAATCCTACTTGAGGTGTATATATAACATCACCGTTCACCCTAATCTTTAAGGAATAATCCTATCATTAGTCCTTTTTACCCCCATAACATGTTGTATGAGTTACTTGGCAATAAAAATACTGACCCCTTTATGTCGTCTCGAACCTCCTGAATACCAAAGTTTAAACCCATTGATCTCTATTCCCTACTCACCGTGTCTCTTAATCGCATGCTATATGAATGTTGTAATTGTCCAAAGTCACCACCAATTTTAAAGACTTCCCTGTAAAGGACCCAACGCTCCAATAACCTATTCATAATCTGTCAATATTTTCTCCTCTTCTAAACCAAAAACTTACCAAAGGACAAACCCTTGATCTTTTATAAACTCTCAAAGCCATTACTCCGGTCCTAATGCCCAAGACAAGCTACTACTACTATTAATACAATAAAAAATTAAAAATAAAAATAAAAATATTTAAGTTGTAAGTAGAATAAAAGAATACTAATAATAATAATAAATAAATATTACCGAATTAAAGAACTAAATAAATTTAATCAAACAAACAAAGCAATAGAAACAAATAAATGATCGTTGGAATCCTAACTTGAATGTTCGTTATGTAATGTTAATCAAACATATAAAAAATTGAAACAAGTAAGTGATCGTTGTAAGTCAACACCAATATTGGTGCTCTCTGAGCCGAACAAAAACAAACACCATGAGAAAGTAGAAAGAAAAAACCTCTCGTAAAAAGGTATTATTTATTATAATCCAAAGAAGAAGCGACAAGAAAGTAGAAGGCCATGACCTCTCATAAAAGGTATTGTTTATTGAAATTGTAATCCAGAGAAGAAGCAGAGGCAAAATGAAATGAAATAAAATCAAAGCTTATGAAAAGCATTAAAAGGTGCATACGTGCATGCTTTTTGATGCAGAGCTCAGAGAGGATAGTCCTAATCTATTCCAAAAGTCAAGCATCAATATAGTGGAACAAACTAAAATGGAAGAGGTACAAAAGAGGACAGAAAGTAATTACTTAAAAAAACACGATATGCAAAATCAACAGCATGTTAAATCCAAAAGATCAAAGACCAAAACAAGGTTTCCAACAATGGAGAAAACAAATAATAGTGGATATTAATGTGTTGTTTTTTTAGATATGCTCACTTCCTTATAGTAAGAATCTGCAATCTATGGTTGACCAGAAGCAGCGATAAGCACAAAATGAAAAGATCCAAACAAATCCCAAATCCACGAAAGACTTACTATGAATTTTCTAGACCATACAAAAAAACCCACCTGTGCACTAATCCAAACATCCCACTTTTTATATTGAACTAGACTTGTCAGCGAGAGCAAGAGCGAAAGGAAAAAATGGCAACAGAGAGCAGTCTTAACAACTAAAGTAGGTTAGTGATGTGGAAGAGTTGCAAAAAGTGAAGGAAATGGGGGAACCGAGAATTATATGGAGACTACAAATGATAATAGTTTGCTAATACATTTGGTATAATACAGAAGATAATTTTGAGAAGTTATTAAAATTTGTTCAAGAAAAGTTATATCCAAGGTGCTTGAATTTCTCACAGCTATCTTTTATTGTTAAGTTGTTGCACTTGAAGGTATATAATAGGTGTAGTAACAAATATTTTGACATGTTGATTGAGTTGCTTAATGATGCATTATCAATTGGCCACAAATTGCCTAAATATTACTATGAAGCTAAAAAATTGTTAAAGGAACTTGGATTAAGATATATATTAATACATACTTGTAAGTATGATTATGTTATATTTTAAAAGGAAATTAAAGATCTTCAAGAATGTCCCATTTGTGGTACATCAAAGTTGCAAGTGTATGATGGAAAAGGAAAAAAGATACCCCATAAATCTTGATATGCTTCCTTGTTAAACCATGAATACAAAGGCTTTTTATGTCAACAAAAACAACCATAGATATGAGGTGGCATAAAAATAAATGCATTAACGATAACATTATGCGCCATCCAGCAGACTCAAAGGCATGAAAAAAATTTATGGGAAGTTTCCATGGTTCGTAGAGGATTATCATAATGTTTAACTTGGGTTAGTCTTTGATGGATTTAATCCATTTGGTAATATGAATACTTCTTACAACATGTGGCCTGTAATTCTTATGTTATACAATTTACCCCATAAAAATGTATGAAGGAGCTTTTTCTGTTATTATCTTTACTTACTCTAGGACCTATTGCTCTTGGTAAGGATATCGATGTATACATGCAACTGCTAATTGATGATTTAAAACATCTATGGGGGATTGGGTAAGAAACTTATGATGTTACTGAAGGTCAAAATTTTAGAATGCATGCAGCTATTTTGTGGACTATAAATGATTTTTTAGCATATGACAATTTGTCTGGATGGAGTACTAAAGGGTATATGGAATGTCTTGTGGGTAACCATCAAACTCGTTTAATGAGGCTATGAAGTAAAATATGTTATATGAGACATCGTCATTACTTAGAACATAGGCGTAGATGATGAAGAAGCAAATTGTTTAATGGTAAAGTAGATCATAGTGAAACTCTTTTGCACTTATCTAGTGATGATATGGTTAATCAACTATCACATTTACAAGAGTTTACACTTGGAAAAAACCTATGTAATGGATAGCATCAAAGTTTTCTTGATCTTAATCAGAACAAAAAAGGCATATTTTTTAATTTGCCATATTGGAAGGATTTGCTATGAAGGCATAATGTTGTTATCATGTATAGTGAAAAAAAACATTTGTGAAAATATTTTTGATACTTTGATGGGAATTGATGGAAAATTGAAAGACATAACTAAGGCTATATTAGATTTGGAAGACATGAATATAAGAAAAGATTTGCAATTGAAAAAAAGAGCTGATGGGTCATACATGATTCCACTTGTTTGTTATAATATGTCAAACAAGAGAAACAAAATTTTTGTCAATTTCTTAAATTATTTAAATTTCCTTATGGGTATGTTTCTAATATAGATTATTGTGTCAATGCTAATGAGGGAAAAGTTTTGGGGTTAAAAAGCCATGATTGTCATATACTTCTACAATGATTACTTCTTATTGGAATATATGGGCATTGGTCGAAGGATATGCTTGTAACTTTGGCACAATTGGGTGAGTTTCTTAAGCAATTATGTTTTAAGACATTAAAAACTAGAAGAGCTTTAAAAAAATGGAAAAAGACATTTTTTTGATTTTATGTAAGCTTGAACTGGTTCCCCCCTCCCCCTTCCCCCCCGCCGCCCCACCTCCCACAAATTGTTTTTGAATGTTATGTTGCTTTTGATAATTCACTTACCATACAAGGAAAAAATTTGTGGACCAATTTAATTTGATGGATGTTCTTGATGGAAAGGAAATTCATATTAAATTCTACATTTTTTTCTTCAGTTATTAGTTAGATACAATTGCTAATGTTTTATTTTTTTTAGGGTTTTATGCTCTTTAAAGCATTATGTGCATAATGGAGCTCGACGTGAAGGATCAATTGGAAAAGCTTATGTATTGAATGAATGCTTAACATTTTGTTCGATGTACTTTAATGACATGGAGACAAGATTTAATAGAGAAGAATGTAACTGTAATTTTGATCAAGATGATTGCTTGCCAATTTTCTCCTAAAAATTGAGGCCACTTGAAACAGGAAAATATGGAGTTAACTATATAAACTTCAAATTGGCCGTTAGTATATTTTAAACAATTGTGTGGAAATTGATTTATATTGGAGTATGTATATTACTTCTCATTCATTATTTCATATTTAAATTTAGCATTCAACCTATATTTTCAGGCAGTAGAGACACAAAGATGAGATTGGAAGCAAAGGGATTGTTAATGTTGAAGGAAGACATAAGATAAACTTCCCATTATGATTTAGAACTCGAGTAAGTTATTCATATAATAGTATAAACACATGAAAATTGTAAGTGAGATTACAAAATTAACTTTTAATTATATTCTTTTTCTACAGATGATACGGTTATATAACTATAAATTGCCAAAGGTGACAACAATATGCTTTGGCATATAGGCCTCATATGTGTGGGAAAAAAATATATAGGTTGCATTATTAATAGAGTTAGATTTTATATAAGAGATTGTGGTAGTCGACTTAGAAGTCAAAATTGTGGGGTTGTTGTTGAGGGACAACACAAGGATGATTTTATTGACTTCTACATTGTCATCTAAAAAATAATAGAGTTGCATTACATCAAGAATAAAAAAGGTTATTATATATCAATGCAAATGGTTTAATCGTGGTGACAAAAGGATTAACATAAAAGTGAATAATAATATTACTAACATCAATGTTAGTAACATATGATATGGTATTGAACCATTTGTGCTTGCAAGTCAAGTGAAGCAAGTATTTTTCCTTAATGACACTGTATTGGGTAACAATTGAAAATTTTTTCAAAAGTTTTAACACTAAAATCTTTTTGATTTTTATGAAAGGGAAAATGGTCTAATGGGTGAAGATGGTGATGAAGTATGTCAAGAGATTAAATCGGAGCCGAGTAATATAGCCCTTGAAATAGAAGATGTAGATATATCATCATTCCATAGGAGAGATGTTTATCCCAATATACTAGAAGAAAAAGAAGTACAAGCTAGTCTTGTCGTAGAAAGAGATAAAGACTATATTAAGGATAAATTATATGACAGTGATGATATTTTGGCTAAATATAATAGAAATGATGAGTGGAATCATAATGAAATTAATGATGATGGTTTTCAAGATCTTGATCATGATGATTGAAAGTATCATGAAAGTTATCTTTATATTTTCTCAAATGTAATATTGGTAACATTTATGTTGTTAATGTATGTAATGTTGATGATTAATTGATGTTAATGCTCATAATGTTAATGATTGAATGTATGTTGATAATGATGATTGGATGTATCATAAAAGTGCCTTTATATTATCTCAGACGTAATGTTGGTAACATGTATGTTATTAATGTGCACAATTTTGATGATTGACTTAGGTTAATGTGATTATTGTTAATGATTGAATGTTGTTAATGTGCATGCACGAAGACATATTTTTGAATGAATGTCTAAAGAAAAGTGGAATAGTTTGTGTGATTATTGGGTTGACCTAAAAGTTCAAGTTTTTTTTTTCTTTTCCTTCACATCTGCTTCCATTAATCTTGTTAGATAACTTAACGACTATGTTATCTTTTTTTCCTTATTTAAAAAAAATGTGAGAAGTCAAAGGTCGATAAAGAAAAATGAAAACACCTCATAATCATGGGTCAATATCATTTTTAGTTTTCTAAAATGAATATGTAAGGTCTTTATTTGCAAGTTATACTTATATCAACAAATACTACATTATTTATTGTGCCTTGTGTTTTTCTTTTACAAAACAAAGTGAGAAGAAACTATATAGACAAGAGTGTGATAGGATCACACTATATAAATTTACTTACTATAAGGAAGGTAAAGGATGAGTATTAAAAGAAGTATAAAACAATTATGTAAGTATAAAAATCTGTTCGATATTTTAGTTCATTTATTAATGTTGTAGTAAGTAGTAATATTTGGATAGAATATTGTTTTTTCTTAAATTTTAGAATACGATGCAAGAGTTATTAGAGAAAATTATATTTGAGGGGAATGAGCTTAGTACAAAAGACATTTGTGATACTGTATTTCAAACACATTCTGGTTATGGCAAAGGTCTTGGTTATGACCCTAAGCCAAATAAGCCTGAGCCAAATGTTTCAATTCCTGTATATATTATAATTTAAATTTAATATTTTTTTCTCAAATTATAAAATTGATGAAGATATAAATTACTAAGTGATTATATAGTGAGTGGTAAATTTATGTGATGTTTGTTGTAATTAGAACCAAATGCTTATTATTCTAAACCTAACAATATTTTTAATGTATTTTAACTAAGCATTTTGGATTATTATAGGTTCATCAACATGGACAACATTAGGTAGTTGCTCTAGTCATTGTCTAATATTTTTATAATATGAGCATTTATACTTTGTAGATTGGTATCTTTATTTGTTGTTTTGTCTATAAGAATTGTTAAAGTTATCATTAATATCTTGAATAGGAAGAATATTCTTTTTATTGGTATAATTAAATGATATTTATATAATTTTACTTTTTATATATAATTCTCGATATTTTGAATTAAAAATATTTTTATAGAATTTATTGGTATAATAAAGTCACAATAAAAAATTGATACATTATGTACAAAATATATTGTTCATTAATATGAATTAAAAATGTAACAAATAATATATCGCAACATGATATAACATTTGTCTACGTTTTATAAAACATAGCTAAAAATATAAAAAAAATTTGACTAGTTTTTAGAAACATAGCTAAAAACATTTGATGAAATTTCTTAAAAAGTAGCCAAAATTTTTTGATTATATTAAAAAAATGTAGCTAAAAAGATTTGGAAAATATAGCTAAAAACATTTGGTTACATTTATGAAAATGTAGCTAAAAACATTTGGCTACAATTCTAAAAACGTAGCTAATAGTATTTAGCTATGAAAAGAAAAATGTAGCCAAAAACTATTGGCTACGATTTTTGAAAATGTTACCCATAGTTTTTAGTTACGAGAATTTGACGATATTTTGTACGAAGAAATGGAACATAGCTAAAAACTATAAATGAAGATTTTTGGACATTTAGCTATGTTTTTTTAGCCAAATATCAACTTTGTTGTGTTCTTCAAGCTCTCACTAATTAGGATTTCTTTTTTTGCATACTAAGATACATCTAGATTTGCCCACACAACTTATTAATAAAGGGTATGCTGCTTCTCTTTAGATCTTTGAAGGCTATTTTACTCCTCTCATCTTACAAGGCCTTCACTATGTAAGATAACAACTATTATTTAAATCGAATTTATTTCTTTATTTACATGTTGATATTCAATATTCCATTCAATTATCTGCTACCACGCATTTGGTGTATTATAAATTTTCCTTTTTTGGACTATCACTTTCCATACCCTATTTGAAAGGGGGCATTAGAACAATAGATGGTCAATTGACTTTAGGTGAGACTAACACAAGTACCAGCAATTAGTGGTTATTAGATGTTTCTGAATTCCGATAATGGCATACAACTTTCTTTTTACTACCAACCATATAATGTGTGATGCACATGATTGTGCATGTTTGATCTATACTAATATATGCCATATAACCTCTTGTTGTTTTTGCTAATATAATGCCCTCAAAGTCTTATTGGAGTATTCTCCAGTAATTTTGCTTATCTAAGTATTCTTATTCTCTTTTCTCAGAGTCAATGATACATTAGGTAAATAGAACAGTACATTAAGATTTGTTATCAGACTTGATATCACCTCCTTATTAAATAGAACTTCATAGATTATTGCATTTCCTAAGTACTTATTTTTTATCTGTAAAAGTCCTAGTAGATGTTCCATAGGGCTATAAGGGGACCAACAATCATAGCAAAAAATTTCCATCCTCAATTTTATAGGATATTGATTGCATCATGCAACTCCTTAGCTTTAGTATACACTATATAGTTGAAGACGCATTTTTGGTTCATCATTTTTGGTTCTTCCCATATGCCAAAAATTTGAATCCTTTATATAATAACAATGTACCCACTTAACCCATAGAGAACTTTTATTCTTTACAAGCCTCTAAACTCTTTTAACTAGCATTGTATTCATTACCTTTAGAGGAATTAATTCCAGTCCACCTTGAATTTTTGGAAAACATACTTCCTTCCTTCTAACTTTGCTTTCATACCAACCCCCTTATGACCATTTTATACAAACTTCCTTAGTAACATTTCAATTGTTTTATTGAAAAAATAGGGTAGAGCTAAATAACAAGCCTAGTATAGGCCTATTAAATTTAGTACAAAAAAAATTAGTTATGCCTTACCTACTATGGAGATGGATTTAGATTTCCAATTACTTATTCTTACCTTTATTAAAGGTTTAAAATTAGTGTAGGATAGCCTATATGAGATAGGAGCACTTAGGTAAGTTAGTGGTAATTTATGAGGCTTAAAACATGTGACAAGGGAGTAACAGTTAACATTGTGGGAAACTTCTATAAACAAATATAACCTATTCTTCCAATTGTTGATCTGTAGCGCCAAAATTTTACTGAAAATCTATAGTCCAGTCATCAAGGTAGATATAAAGTGGTGATCCACCTTTGAAAAAAGGAATACATTGTCTGTATAATTAAGGCATTATAAAATCTAAGATGAAGACAAATGATTTTTTGTTACAACTTTAAGCTTAAATTACAAAAGTATTACAAAGTCAAAGTTTTAAGTTGGAGTAAAGATGTTTGGTTATTGGAATAGAGTATTCAAAAATTGGATTTTTGAAAGGGCCCATCATGGAGTTCCCCTTTTAGAACCTAAGTGGATCCCTCCCAATGACCCTATGGTAGCCCTCCAATCAATATCTAACTCAATTGAAGGGTTCCCGTAAAGCTAGGCCATTCAACTATTAAAAACCATATATACTTTAACTTTTAAAAGCGTAGAAAATAGTGAGAAATTTTTTAAAAATCATTTATTGAAAATTTTAGCAGCATAACGACTACTTTTCTAAGATTGCCACATTTTAAAAACCTGCATAACACATTTTAAAACACTTCTAATATTTCATATAGCAACTCAACTTTTAGAAAGGGACCTTAGGTCTACAACACAAGCAATCACAACATATAATTCTAAACATTTTAAAATGTCTTTGAGGATCAAAGCCATCATAGTTCATCAAGTAAATTTTTTTTACAATTCCACTAATATTCACATGATCACACTTTTGAACTCTTTCCAAAATAATTTAAAACATATCATATACATAGTAAAAATAACACAAATATAGCAACACCCAATGACATAAGTAATCTTGAAGCGGAGTCCCAATTACTGCGGAATCTATATGCATACTTGAGGTGGTTTGTTTAAAAACATAACAATAAGGGTAAGCTAAACGAGCTCAGTGAGTGTAATCAGTTTATAAGAAAATTAAACTTTTCATAACACATAACGACAATATTCCATACAATTGTAAAGCTTATGGTAAAGCATTTTCCATAACAATTGATTCATGCATCATCAAATATGGTATTAACATAACATTTAGTAAAACACAATTTCAAAATTTCTAAAATACTATTCCAACATGCTTTTGAACATTAATCTCATAATATAAAATTTTCCATTTTCCTTTTTCTTTAAATAATAAACAGTGGTGGCATAAGTTTTCTGAAAATTTTTATATTGAAAATAAGGCAACCATTAGAATTTGTACCATACGGTGCCTCTCAAAATACTTTTAGAAATAATTAGTGGTGGAATTACTGTTTCATGACTTTTCTTACTCAACACACCACTAGTTTCTTTAGTACACTAGGCCTAAGTCATAGAGCTGGTTCTACATCGCTTACCCATGACCGGTTAATTACCAGTTATAGAGATGGTTCTACATCGCTTACCTGCAACAAGTTACCCATAATAAGTCAGGGAGCTAGTTCTACATCGCTTACCTATAATAGGTTAGCTGTCATAAACATATCAATATAAAAACATGTATAAAGCCTAGCAGTGTACCATAGGCAAAAACAACTTTTACATTTACGACTCATCTTATTTTATAAATCAAGTATAGGAGGATTCATAATCATTCAATTTAATGCATAATTTCAATATAACTTCCAATCATACAAAAATTTAACTTTCAAGTTAAATCTCATATATTTCTAAAGCATAACTTACATATTACTAAAGCATAATATTATGCCAAAAATATTCACTTATAAAATATCATTCGCATAAAACTCAATATAAATATTCATTTCATGATCAAATGAAAACCATTTGCATAAAATCAATTTAAAGTAAACTCACATGTCATCAATTCGTTTGTGAAGAATTTAGTCATATAAAACAATTAAAATACACTCATAACTTACTAGTTTCCTTTTCACCACTTCAAAATCCTTCATTGGTTTCCTTTTTCGATTTGAAAACCTAATACTGATACATTTAATTCCTTGACTAATTTTCCAATCAAATACGCCGTAAACCATGTCAACATCATTACTTTCCACACACACTCCATTTACTAATTTTTTTTCACCAACTAATAACATAACACATTTTCTAATCATTCCAATACTAAAAATACACTTAATGACCATCCTTAAACACATTCATATGGATGCTTGATTAGAGGTAGAAAAGTAGGAAAAATGCTTTGGATCACTTCTCCATAGCCACAGCTAAACCTCTCTTCTCCTTTCTTTTTTCTTTTTTCCTCTCTCTTCCTTCCTTTCTCTCATAAATGGTCAAACCCACCTTGCTTCTATCTTATTTTCTTTTAATTTTTGGGCTCTATAGATGCTCTCCATTCACTCTCATGACTATGTTAAAAGAATAAATCAAAATGTTGTTTTTATACTTATTTAATGGATTACACATGTCAGCTCCTTAGTTGTCACCACTAATGACTCATCACACACATCATTTTCTCATTGGTCATCTCTAATGACTCATCAATCCACTAATATCATGTAAAAAGATCAAATTGCCCTTTAATCTAGTATACCATAAATAGAGCATACTCTATAAAATACATATGCAACACAGTACAAAGTATAATAATCGAATTAGGATATTACAATTTTAGTTTGTTATGTACTATACATCAATGTAATCCAAATACAAATTAACCAATTCTAATTAAAGATAACCTTACTTCAAATAGAACTTAAAGGGGTTTTAATCTTAAAATAAAATTTAAAATTATATCAATTATTTTATAAAAATAGATGAAGATTAAAAATTATATTGATTTCTAATTTATAATTTTAGAAAAATTATTTTCTAGAATTAAAATTAATTATATTAGAATTAATAATTAATTATACTCCTTTATGATTAAAAATTATTTTCTTAGATTAATTAATAAAGGTTTTTCTTAGTCAAAATTACTTATTTTAATTTGAATGAAATAAATTGAGTTTAATATTTGGTTAGAGGGCTATTATTCTATTTATTTAAAAATAATTTCTTTATTAGTTGGAATAGTAAACTTCTTGATTTATTAGAAAAGTATTTTTATTAAAATTTAAAAATGTTTTCATTTATTAATTAAGAAAATGAGATTTCTTTAATATTTTAGAAAATAATTTTTTTAATTTATTAAGGAGTTATTTTTAATTAATTAAGAAAATAATATCTAAATAAATAATGTATAATATAAATGATTTTTTTAATTAAATTAAAAAAATTTTATTTAATTTTAAAAGTAGTTTCCCTTAACAATAAAAATAGTTAATAAAATATTATTTCTATTTCATATTAGAAAATATTTTTCTATTTAGATTGGAATGTCTTTCTTGTTAAATTTAAAAAAAGAGATTTTTTTCCAAATTATAATTAGTAAGAAGAGTAATTTAATAAAAAGTCTTAATAAAATTATGAAGGGAGACAAGATATTGGAAATCATTTCTAATTTAATTGTAGAATTGTTTCCAAATCAAACTAAATCTCTATTTTAAATAGGAATTTAGTTTATATAGGAATCAATTGTATAATTTAGTTTAATTATCCAAGGAATTAGAAATTTATTTTAGGTTACAAAAATTATATAAATAACTAAAATCAAACAAGGCTTGATGTTATATGCATATAATTTGACTCTTTTTGCATGTTGAATTGCGTATTTATATATGTTTGATCTATTTTATATACATATGAATTGCATATAGATATAACATAAATCATTTTACATGCATTTTGAGTGTTTAATGAAACTATTTAAAATTAAATCTCTTATTAACATATTAAATATATAATTGGAATTTGATTTTTGCCTTCCATTGTTATAAAAATAAAATAGAGTTTGGTTTATTGTTAGGATTTTTAAGCAAACTCAAGATCTCTTTAACATAAATATATTTAGTCTTATAATAATGAGTCCTACTTAAGTAAATTTGTTTGATTTAGTTAAGCAAACTCATGATCATATGAATTTAGAGATAGAGTTAGGAATAATATATAAGATTTGTTTTGACAAAGAGTTATCATCTAATGGATCTAGGATTCAAATGAGATGTCATAATAAGGGTCTTATCTGTCAAATTTAATTTTAGCTAGTTTGTTAAACTAAATTTAAATGGGTTCCTAGTTCACTAGAGACATTAGATTAATCTTTTTGAAATAGTAGTAAGTGTTATTATTTCAAAAAAAATGATGGGAATAATTAAATATATAATTAAAGTCCTAATCTTATTCGATTGTTGTGGCATATAACCTTTCTTACTTTCTATACATTTATTTAGTTCTAATTTGATATTACCTTTGTTTAGTAAAATTGACACTAATTTTTAGTGAACTAAATTTTTTAGATATAGATTACACTTGAGAAGAGTTCTCAAAATTTAAAATGGAAGTGATATTTCCATTATGCAATTTTGCTATTACTCCCTCTTAAGGATTTTGGTAACAATGTTTCATAGACGTGTTGTTGTCATATAAATAAAAAATTAGTAGTTTTAGAATTGAATAATATCTCTTAATCTTTAAATATAACATCCAAGATGGATGCCAACATCATAATAGTCCAATGCAAGTGGTTATGAAATTTATAGCTAAACTATGATAAAATTCTTCACTTAATTTTAGCATAGTAAAAGCATAGATAAAGACTATAATTGAGGACATTTTTAGCATTAGAATATGATACTTACATCACTTTTCTTACTAATACTTGATCTGATAAAGATCATATATTTTTTATTCATGCTTTTATGCATATGATACTGAATGTAAATTCAACATTAATGTAATGTCTATCATAACAACAAAATTATTGTTAAGTAAAAGTAGTTGATCTAAGTTTATACAAATATTCTATATATGTTGGATCAAGGAAGACCTTATACTTAAAATAAATGGCACGCCATGTTAGTTAATCAATATAATAAAATCCATAGAGTTCTATACAAGGATATACTATTTTTTGATTATGAATCATATGAAACTTATAAAACTTATCTAGTTAAAACATGACCAAATCAACTTTAGGAGAAAGGATGATTATAGTAGTGAAGAGTATGAGAGGTAATAAGGATTAATACTTTTATAACATTATATTTACCAATGACTTTTTATAAGAATTGTATATATTAAATGAAATATTGATTTAAAATTTTAAAAATTTAATCTAAGTAGAATTGAGCATTGAGAATATCGAAGCACTTAAATGAGATTGATATGGTAAGTTAAATTTTTTTTTGATTATGTATAAAGAATGACCTTCTTTAGTGAATATCTTTATAACTAAATTCCATAATAGTATGAATTTGTGTAAAGGATGTACAATATAGGATATTGTATGATGCAATTTTTGTTTCTTCAATAGTTATGTCTAATGTAACAACTTACCTTTGATAAATCTAAATCAATTACCAAGATTGCATATTAAATATGGAATAGTAATACTTTAAAAGAAAAAAATTAATAATTTAGAGATGTAATGTTTAATTGAAGCATGTACTATCTAATAAGTTTAGAACTAAATTATATGATAAAAATTTATTGAGATATCCAAAAGATTGGCTTACAGAACCCATTGAAAAAATGTTTTATTAAATTAATACTTATAGGAGAATAGTTGTTAAGATGAGTAGTGGGAGTAAAATGTTTTTTAGAAGTAATTCAAATCTCATAATAATACATTCAAATGAACCTGAAACTTTTATTAACACATTTAATGTATAGTTAAAAGATTATGAGATATTAAAAGATTCAATTTCATAATGAATTCAAAGAGTTTTATAGATGATTGTAGACATTCCATGTATACAAGAAAGTTAGTGGAAGTATAGTTATACTTTTCAATAGGAGTATTATGTAGTGACATATTGCTCATAAAGAATAATAATTCATATTTTCAACTATTACATAGATGATAGTCTAAGAATAACTTTATAATGGATATGGAGAGGTAACAATTTAAATTTTGATAATAAAGACCTCTAAGGATAGACAAAAGTTGCTTACCTACTATAATTGAAACATATAAACAATATGCAATATTTGTTTAACATTTGAGGCATTTGAAATTTACAAAGCATCAAGATATCCTTTTTTTTAAATAAATGAGTCAATATTTGAATCCAAGGTTATATGAACTTTAACTTTAGTTTGACAAGAACAAAAGTAAGTTCTACTTGATTATATTTTACTAATGCTATTTTAAGTAAGAAAGTTTCTAATATGCATTATTTGGTAATCAAGCCATGATATATTTTTCAATTAGTGGAAATGATGATTTAGATCAACAATTTCTTTAATGAACCTTATATAATTTATCGTAATGTTCAAATAGTAATGTATTGTAGAATATTAGAGCTATTAGACATACAAAAGAACTTAAGGTGTCTTAGAGGATCTATATATTTTATTTAGGTAGTCTTTCTTAATTATGATGATAATTAAGATGAAAGTAGTAAGTATAAGCAAGTTCTTACTAAAGAGGATTTTAAAAATATCTCTCACTAAACCACTGTCCTAACAATAACATGATTTTCATATGATGATATACTATAAGAAAATAAGTGATTAAGTTAGTGCAAATAGTTGAATGATATTTTATACACTGCAGTCAATCAATTGGTTGTATATTTTGTGACATAATTAATTAAATGTATGCTTTATTTTACATGTGTTTGTTTAGTAACTAAAGAATATGATAAATTTCATTGGATAGATGCATCTTTGTAAATAAAATTATGATAAGATCATAATTATGAGATTTATATTACATTTATATATTATCATTAATTTGTTCCTAATTATTGATATATTAATATTGGACATTAATAGAGTGAAATGACTAGTACACATTATATTTCTTCCTTATGAAAAATGTAGTTGATATCATAGAACAAATTATGGAGATATTTAAATAAACTTATGGTGCTTGTTAGAGAACAAGTTTGTTAAGTGACCAAATATAAAAATTCTATATAGAATATTGCTTATGTGTTTATGAAAATTTTCGTTGTGATAATTGTAAGTGATATTTTGACTTGAGATACTCTTAGCACGTCATATATGGATTCCTATATTTTAATATTACTTATGACGCATTCTAGTCAAGAATAGCCTTATTGTTATTCGTTTGATATGAAATGAACTATATAGTTGTTATTAAATTACATGAAAAAGTCATATAAAGGTTAGTCAAAACCATTAACATTCCTAATATTTGTATGGTTTTGATATATTGATAGATTTCAATCTTGATATATTAATATAAATTAATTGGTTTGACAATTAAAGATAAACTAAACATTTAATTTATCTAATCCCAAATACAATTTTAGGTTATAATTTATATATGTTGGCAACCTACTTATGAACTTAATGGGTTTCAAAGAAAGAAAATTAGAAACTTGTGCATTTATGGTAGTTGTGATAAAACTAATTTAGAAATTGGATTAAGGGGAGTTACAAGAAAGGAATTACGTTACATAATAAGTTATGATTATAATTCATATTGTATTATGTTTTATTCATTAATCATGTTCTAGAATTAAAATGATCTTGACATGTGAGATTTATTAAAATTTTTACTTTTTTTTCATTGCTTTTAGGATGAAATCTCATTGATTTTCCAACATCTAGAACCTTACCAATAAAGTGCTTCAAAGAGAAGTCAGTTGGGCCCTTTATACTGTATCTTTTGTGAATATCTTAATAAAAGGTTTGTTTAATCTCTCTTATTTATCCCCTTTTATTGATTTTTGGTAAACATTTATTTGTTAAGAATGTGAGTGAAACACCTAAACACGAGTGACATGAGGTATTTGGAAATAGATAGACTTATGGCTTGGAAATCATGAAGGAAGGTTGAGTTAGGTATTGAGAATTAAGCTTAACTATAGAACAAGAACTTTGGAAATTTTACTCCTATTTTGCTACATTAAAAAATTATATATGAAAATTAATATTAGAGCTTATTGATGAACAACTCTACCAATTCTCCAAGGAGGAAAACTAATTTCAAAGCTTGGCGAGAAGTTCTATTATTATTGGTGACCAATGGCTAATGAAAGTAATATTATGGAAAATTTTACTATAATAGAGGTAATTATTAGTCCTCTAACCTCAGCATAAGAGGGCATAGATCCTTTCTTGGAACATTTTGAAGCTTTTGTGATTGAGTATTAACAAAATGAAGAGAACACTTGAGGAATAGTAGAAAACTCTCAATGAGATGAGCCATAACTTGTTAGTACTAAAACTTGTTATATTTAGGTGTGAACTAAAAGTCTAATTAGAGAGAACTTTGGTAAAGGTATGAGAGTCATAATTTTTGATGGCAAGAAGAGTACTAAGGAGCTAGAAAAATTCTTGTAGGATAAGGAGAAATACTTTATAGTGGCAAAGGTTTCTTATTTGGAAAAAGTGTTGATCATATAGATGCATATAGTGGATGATGCAAAGGTGTAGTTAAGGGCACATTCCTCTAATGACATCAATGTGGTACCTCTTATTGACACATTGGTGAAAATGAAGAAGGGATAATAAATCAGTTGTTATAGTCCATGAAGGAAACTTTGGAGTGTTTAAAGTAAGATAGCATGATGTAGTAGTATATGAGAAAATTCACATCTTTGAAATTGGATATGTAAAACATGTCAAATATGATAAGTTGTTCAAATTCATACACGACTTATAAGTTTGGACATTAATAGAGCTTTGGAGACAACATGAAGGACCTTCATAGCCTAATAGTAGTTACAAATTTCTTGATGGATCTTTAAATGTAACCACCCTTTAAGGAGATAAGAACTTGACAGAAGAAGTCTACCTCAATAATTATATTATGTTGGATGCAGTGCGTCTTCGAAGGAGTGTTCAAGAAAAAACCAAACCTAATAGAGAGGAAAAATGGTATATTGGTTATATGTTGATGGGAATGAAGGCTAGCTCTTATCTTTAAATTTAGATAGTGAGTTTTTGAGGTAATCACTTATGCAGGAATGCCCACAGATTATTTCGATGAGAGTGTCAAGTTTTTCTAATAGGGGTGGTTTGCTAGATCCTAAGTCTAAAGTACAAGATCATGTAATTATTAATAAGCCTTAATCGACACTTGGAATTTAGGCTAGCATGTTGATGATGGAACAAGGTAAAGACCTAAAAGTAGGTAAGTCAAAACGAACATTTTCATTAAAAGCTTGAGAATAGGATGACATTGGCATACATTAGTGCAAATTGGTGATAACCTTAGACAAGAGATAGATTTAGACCAAATAAGAAAGGTATAACTAAGTCATTATAAATATAAGAGTGCGAGAAGCATTTAACTTTGACGAGGAGGTTGAAAGGTCTATATGTTTGTAAAAATTTATTATATGATCGCTCATATTGTTACTAACTTAGGTCATAGAGTAATGTGAATGCACGTTGTAAAAAATTGGATAGACCATGCATAAAAATGGCTCGTGTTGGGTCCGTGTTTTGCGTACTCACCGGGCTTCCCCGGGTACTTCAAGTTTGCACGCGACCCAGCATGTTGGGCCCAGCCCCAACCGCTATCACACCAGGTATTGTCCTCTTTGGCACTTTGAGTGAGCCACCGCTCGAACTCAAGACCTCAAGGTTTTGTTGCTCTTAAGAGCACGCCTCTCACCATTGAGCCAATTAAGAATGACTTTAGTGATTGTTTGAGTTAGATGACGGGAATGAAAAGAAAAATTGAAAGGTTGAATTAAGAATTGAACAGGATGGTTTAATTGAGGTGCTAACAATCAAAATGTTATGATGATTAGACAATGGGAAAGTGAAATAGACATAAATGACTTCTCATAATATGAAAGAAATGATATGTAGTATGGAGAAAGTT
>JANVCQ010329873.1:0-20555 GCA_025531925.1 Erythroxylum plowmanianum
TTCTAATGAGATTAAATTAATTCTAGGCTTATTAGAGCTTGAATTATCTAAGTCTAATAAGATTCCCCACTTGGCTTCAAGGAAGGTTATCAAACAAAGTAAGAAATATAAATGGAGGTTTTAGAGCCCATGATTGAATGTTGGACTTGCACTAATTAATGGTTAATTAGAAGCCCAAAAGAACATTTAGAAATAGGCTAGATATTGGTTTAATTTAGTTAATTAGATTAATTTTATTAAAACAAAATTCTTAAAGAAATGAAGTGTATATTTAGTTTTTAATGGCTGAATGTTCAGCTGCACATTTAGCATTGAATAGCTAAATAAAGATGGTATTTATCATGTTTTTTCATCATTAAATGGAGTTATGATCTTACCATTAAATAGTTTAATGGTTATCTTTTAATGATAGCATATAACATATTAGCATTCATTAGATTAAAGAAGGAAGAGGTACAATGGATGGACATCTTCCTTCTTTCATCATCAAAAATCGAAATTGATAGGTTTTATTTAGGTTAATAGTCTTTTTATATAGCCATCTAAAAGATAAATGAGAAGAGTCTCATTTATTGGCTTCTTTATGATTGATGAAAGAAAGAAGTGATGCATTTGATGAAAAGCTCTTCTTTCCTTTGAAGTTAACCGAAAATTATGAGGTTGTAAGAAAGGGTTCTTGCATTTTTTATCTATCTCTCTTCTATCTTACATGAGAGTGTCGAAATTTACATGAGAAGTGTCTCAATTTTTGGCTTCTTTCTTCTATGAAAAATCTCCTCCAAAGTTTTCTTCTCCTTTCCTACCAAAGGATCCTTTATTATTATCCTTATACCATATCATGATTGGTATGAAAATTTGGATATATTAATTCCACTGCAATTTAGATTTCTAAAAAGTTTTGAAATCTATCATTTCTCCAAATATGACATGTTTTCTTTTTCCAATCCAACAAATCTATACCCAAACATCTAAGGACATTCAAGTACATATCTTATGATAATGAAATATTAGAGCAAAAACAAATCCAACTTACAAATTAAAACAAAAATCTAACTTACAAATGGCATCAACTAAATTAATTATAAGTCATGAAAAATAAAAACATTTCATTGCATTCATTGACAAAAGTTTACACTATACTTTACAAACTTTATACAAGTTCTAGACAAAAACTAAAAAATACAAATTACAACTCTTTCGATGTTGGCTAACAAACCTCTGAGCCATAACTAATCCAAAATGTTCCTCCAGTCTAGATTAAAAGTTTAGGTCTCGTGTCTCGTACCTGAAAAGCCTCATTGCAATTTTTGATGAGTTTTGCGAACTCAATGAACGAACCATCATTGACGATTTCACCAAGGTCATGAACACAAATCACATATTTCACAAATATTCATTCAAAAAATGCAAATTCCAAATACCTACATTAACATGGCATAACATGTAATCATTGTGAATCAGAACATATATTTACCAATACAAATGCACATGAAACTCCAGATTCGCTACTTATGTTGTGACCGAGTGCCTATCACATACATATGCAAATATTGGCCCGTTGGGCTCGGTCGGAGTAGAATCACAGAGCATAGCTCTATGTGCAGAATTAGAAATCACGGAGTAAAGCTCTACGTGCAAGCACTTTCATACTAGCTACTTCGGTCACAACATCTTTATCTGAGCATGCATTTTATGGAATGCATCAAATACAGAATAAGTCATATACAACAGTCACATATAATGCACAGTTAGAATCTCATAGTCATCGGACCTAAATCCGTCATTCAACTTTTGTTGAGAATTCAAATATCATTCAAAATTCAAATACACATAGAACACTTCCAACACATTCCCAAATATTAAACTCCTCGGACTTTAACTTGAAATTCATAAACAAATCACAAACATTTAATATTTAGAAATTAAACAAATACAATCAATCCTAGGAAAAACACATAGATTGATTCACAGTACGGTTCAATATGCTATTGCCTGGATAGTCCGGCAATGTCTGACTGGCATCTAATGTGCTCCTCTATATCACACAAAACACATTTACAAATATCACACTTTTGCACAAATGTATAATTATTTCCTTATGCACATCTATGTATATCAAAATTATGCACAATGCATATTCAGTGACAATCTCGAGTATCTTATTGTAATTCGTATCACCAAATCATTCACAAAGCCCTAAAAAACAATTTACAGTTTAAGAGCTAAGTCAGAGGTATGCACATCTTGTACTTCCGTGCGTAATAACCAAGAAAAGTCACAATTGTGAAGTCTAAATTAATTTAGTCATGGGTGTGATAACTTAAATTATCCCCATGCATGTCCAAATATGACAGTGTAAGATCTTAACTCATGCCCGTGCATATCAAATGCCCCTTTTCGATTTTTCTAACAGCATGCTTTCGGGTCAACTTGAAACGTCATTATGATAACGTAAATGACACAATTAGGCAATACTTTCTTTTAGACAATTGTTCTAAATTTCCTAACTTTCTAATGATACAAAGATCATTCAATTTGATTCATTATTTCCAAAATTATACTCAATTTACTTTGGACTGTCCTTAAAACCATAACATTACTCTGTATTTATTTCGAGTCCAATTTTGTAATTCTTAGAGATAGAATTAAAATTCAGTCTCTTCAAGCCATTTGCATCCATATATCTATAGTTCAGTTTAAATTAAGAATCATTCCATTTGGATACCTAATGATTAAAATATACTCAAAATATCGAAGTATGCTTAGTGAAATAATACCACTTATCATATTCCAGTAATCTTCAACATGTTCATCTTAAATTCAACAATCAATCCATTTTAGATGGCTATAAGTTTTCTTGGAGATGAATAACAATGTATTTTGAATCTAACGGTTCAAAAATCAAGTAATTTGGACATCGTGTGAAGAAGTTATAATAAAAATACCGAAGGATGTTTAGAAATAAACTGTTTGGAAAAAAGACGCATGATCACAAGTTTTACTGGCAAGTCACGATGTGCTTCTCTTCCTCAGTTTCAGCACGATCACGACTCGCGACCTACTTCCTACACCGAATATCTTCCTCTTTTTCTTCCATTTATTTCCATTTTTTCCTAGATTGCTCACTTCTAATATATCAAGTATACATTTCTAACTTCATCATAATTTCTAAACAAATCAAATTCAAGTTTACACATCAAAAATCAGAAATCCAAAACTTCATAAAGTCTCTCTCTCTTTATACTGTATTTTCTAGCTTTTGATTCTTACTTCTTCAATCAACACAAATAACACTCCAACCAATTCTTCTAACTAAATTTAGCTCATCAATACAGAACAAATCAAAAATTTGATTCTCATATATTCAATTTCTAGTTTCTGCAATTTGTTTCTCTTTCTACATTCCTCTTATGCATTTTTTCCTTTATTTCCACTCATTCATTTCATCATAAATTTATCATTAAGCAACTCTATTTCACGACCTCATCAAAACTTTGTTTCATATCATTTAACTCATTTAAATTCATATAAATCCATCCCTAAAAATACTGCACAATTTCACGCATGAATAGTGAAATCACCATATTTGAATTTCTCTAAACCAAAATAGAGTATAAATTTTTACATCAACTTTCCAGCACCTTTGCATATCCATTTCAGTATAACAACAGAACCTATTCATACTTTTCTGGACAATTCCTATTTCACAAATCTTTCATTTATCATCTCATTCATTAACCACCAAAACTGCACTTCTCTAACAGCTCATGATAAATTCATATAAAGAATCAACAACAGTGAATCATAATCAAAATCACTTACTTGATCTAGTAATTAGTTCCAACAATAAGAGGGAATCAAGTGTACGAAAAACATAACAATTTGCTATTCGGTGTTGAGTGCTTCTTTAAAAAGAAGAACAATAGCTACAGTAAACTTTCCTTACTCAAAACATCAGAATATGTGTATGCTTTGCATGTCTTTCATGTGTCACTATTTAGATGAGCCAATTGTCACAATTTGGCTGGCTATATTTCTTAGTCCAAAATATCCCAAATAAATATTCACCACAAATAATTCAAAATTCACATCTTAATCGCATTTATAACTCAATTAAACCTGAAAATGTCAATGAATGCATGCACAATCATACTCATGTGCAATAATCCAAATTCTCATGTATGTACAAAAATGTGCTAAGCATGATACACATTTTCTAATTTCTCATTCATTTCTCATAATTCACTACTCTCGCCTTAATATGGGTAACAGGATGTTACAATTCTCCCCTCCTAACAAAAATTTCTTCCCTGAAATTCTTACCTGAATGGTCAAATAGGTAGGGGTACTAATTTCTCATATGCTCCTCTATCTCCCATTTGACTTCCACACTTGAATGATTCTTCCAAAGGACTTTCACCAATGGGATCACTCGGTTCCTCAATTGCTTATTCTGATAGTTAATTATTTTAACTAGTTCTTCAACACAACTCAGATTACTAAAGACTTTAATTTCCTTAGTCGGTATCATATGAGTTGGATTTGACTAATATCGCCTAAACATATACTCACATGAAACACATTATATATCTGAGCCATTTCAAAAGGTGAGGCTAACTTATAAGCTAATGGTCTAACTCTTTCGATTATCTCATAAGGACCAATGTACCTCAGACTTAGCTTACCCTTCTTACTGAACCTTAGTACACCATGCCAAGGTGATACTCTAAAAAATACTTCATCTCCCACCTGATACTCCATATCTCTCCTATGCTGATTCATATAGCTTTTCTATCTATCTTATGCTATTTTAATTCTGCTACAGATCAATTTTACCTTATCAATCGTGTCCTAAATCAATTCTAGGCCTTTGACAATCCTTAGACCCTATTCATCCCAATATAAAGGTGAACAACACTTTCTACTGTACAACGCCTCATATGGAGCCATATCGATACTACTGTGATACTAATTATTATATGCAAATTTAATCAAAGCTACATATTGATCCTTTACTCCTTGAAACTCTAGAACACAAGCTCTAAGCATATCCTCAATGGTCTTGATCGTCCTGTCACTCAAACCATCTGTCTGAGGATGAAATGTTGTGCTGAAATTTAACTTTCTACCAAAGCTATCTGTAAGCTACCCCAAAATCATGAGATAAATATAAGATCCTTATCCGATATAATAAACATTGGAACCTTATATAATCTCACAACTTCATTAACGTATCACTGAGCTAACTGATCTAGTGAATAATTTTCTCTCATAGACGAGAAATGAGTTGATTTGGTCAGTCTATCCATAATGACGCAAATGGCATCATGTTGCCTCAGAGTCCTTAGCAAACCCATAACAAAATCCATAATGATTCATTCCCATTTCTATTTTGGAATAGGCAATGAATTTAATTTCCAATTGGTCCCTTGAGCTCAACCTTAACCTACTAGCAAGTTATACATTTAGAAACCAACTCCGTTACTTGCTTTTTCATTCCCGTCCACCAGTAATGTTATTTTAGCATGTACATCTTGGTAGTACTAGGATGCATAGCATATGCCGCTACATAAGCTTCCTCCAAAATCTCTTTCCTCAAATTATCAATATTAGGTACACATAATCTTTGCTTTAACCATAATGTATCATCTCTAACTTCAAATTTAGAATCTAACTTCACTTTCAAGTTCTCAATTAACTTCACTAAGTCTGGATCTCTGTTCTGAATCTCTTTGATTCTATTAAGCAATATTGATCTCAACTTTAATGTAGCTATCAATGTTTCATTCTGCTTGACATTTAATTCAACATTCAGTGCTCTCAAATGAACTAAGTTTGGTAACCTTGATAACTGTACTTGTGCTATACTATTATTGGACTTCTAGCTTAATGCATCAGCTACCACATTAGCTTTACCAGGATGATACTCAATTGTGCAATTATAATCTTTCAATAATTCAATCCATCACCTCTGTCTCATATTTAACTCTTTCTGGCTCAACAAATATTTCAAACTCTTATGGTCGGTGAATACCTGAAAGGTTTCTCCATATAGATAGTGCCTTCAAATCTTCAAAGCAAATATTACTACATCAAGTTCCAAATCATGAGATGGATAATTAAACTCATGAGACCTCAACTATCTCAATGTATATGCTATTTCTTTGCCATGATACATCAGTAAACAGCCCAAACCTTGGTGTGACACATCACTATACACAAATATAACCTCCAGAGCTAGATGGAATAGCTAACACCGGTGTTGTAGTTAATTGATGCTTTAGCTCCTCAACAGTCCTCTAACACTCCTCATTCCATTTGAAAAGCACATTCTTTCTCAAAAGTTTTGTCAAAGGGGATGAGATTAGTGAAAACCCCTCGACAATCCTTCTATAATAGCCAGTTAATCCAAGGAAACTCTAAATCTCTGACACATTCCTCAGAGTCTCCCACTTCATCGCTACTTCTACTTTCTTTAGATCAACCTGAATGCCCTATCTAAACACTTTGTGACCTAGAAATGCTACCTGATCAAGTTAAAAGTTGCACTTACTGACTTGGCATATAACTGCTTCTACCTCATTATCTGGAGAACCAATCTCAGATGTTCATAATGATCTTGTCTACACTTCGAGTACACCAAAATATCATCAATAAAGACAATTACAAAACGATCGAAATAAGGTTGAAATAACTTATTCATTAAGGCCATAATCGCTACCAGGGTATTAGTCAATCTAAACGGCATTACTAAAAACTCGAAGTGCCCATATCTTGTTCTAAATGCACTCTTTGATACATCAGTTTCAACTATTTTCAACTGATAATATCCTAATCTCAAGTCTAGCTTTGTGAACACCTGAGCTCCATGTAATTGATCAAACAAATCATCAATCCTTGGCAATGGATACTTATTCTTAACTGTTACCTGATTCAACTGCTGATAATCAATACACAATCTAAGAGTTCCATTCTTCTTCTTCATAAACAATATTGGAGCTCCCAAGGTGACACACTAGGTTAAATAAAACCCTTATCTAACAACTTCTGTAACTAGATCTTCAATTCCTTCAATTCCATAGGTGCCATCCTATATGGAGGAATTGATATAGGAGCGGTACCGGGAAGAAGATCAATAGAAAACTTCATCTCCCTTTTTAGGGGTAATCTCGATAGTTCAACAAAAAACACATCCAGAAATTCCCTAACAATAGGAATATCCTGAATGGTTTGTTCATCCCAATATTAACTACGTGGGCCAGATAAGCCTCACATCCACCTCGGATCATTCTCAAAGCACTCATGAATAAAATTAGTCAGGTTGGCACTATTTGACTAACTCCTTGAAACACCACTCTCGGTTGATTAGGGGATTTAAAAACTACCTCCTTAGTATAACAATTCATCACTGCCCTATGAGTAGTGAGCCAATCCATGCCTAAGATGAGGTATATTTCTCTCAATTTTAACATGATCAAATCAGCTTCTAACTTTGCCTGATTAATCTGAACTAGGCACCTTTTACATACCTCACCAATCACTATTACGTTACCCACTGGAGTACTTATCACTAAACCAATATTCAACATTTCTCTCTTATAATGTAATCTAGATACCATGTGCAGTGTGATGAATGAATATGTAGATCTTGGATCTACCAATGTAAATACATCAAAATTAAAAACATTCAACACACTTGCTACCACATTTGGGGAGTTGTACGCCTCCTGTTTGGTAATGGTATAAACCCTAGCATAAAATTCCCACTGATTACTCCTTACGTCAGTCCTGACACTAGACCCTACTGATTAGGTTCTGCCTTTACCTCTGCCTCTTTGTGTGGCTCTGCCAACTCTACTCTACTGAATCATTGTCTCAGACATTGTTCCTCCTCTAACTCCAGATTGTGGTCCTAACATCTAAGGACAATCTCTGATCATATAGTCTAAAGAATCACAATGGAAACAAGCTGCCGTGAACTTCCAACATTTACCACCATGCTTTTTACCACAATGCTCACACTCAAGCAGTTGTTATGACTAGTTGGAGGACATTTATCCTCTACCTCTCTCAGATTGAACAAATTTACCCTTGACTGGAATCCAGATTGTCTCGATCTAAACTGGAATTGAGACGATCTGTTCTAGCGCTTTCTGGAGCTTTTTCTATAGTCAACCTAAGATTTATCCTTCCTCTTGCCTCTGACCTCCTGTCTATACTCTCCCTGACCATCCTTTAACAATTGTTCAATTCTGATTGAGGTTGCTTGGAGTTCTATAAAACTGCCTAAATTAGAAATGACGAGCCTCATTCTGATTTCCATGTTCAAACCATCTTCAAACCGTCTACATTTATCTTCCTCAAGTAGGATCAATGTAGTTGCATATCCCATTAACTCGTACTTTGCCATAGTGAGCCTGCCTTATTTCAGATCTAAGAATTCTTTCATCTTCTGATCCATGTAAATCTTATATATATAGTTCTCTTTGAATACCCTCAGAAAATCTTCCCAAGTCAAACTACAAGGTCTAGTGGTACTACCTGATATAGTCTTCCACCAAGGGTATGCAGGACCTTGCAGTAATAAGATCGCATAATCAAATCTTTCATATGTCTCACAGTCCATCTAGTCAACCACTCTTTCCGTTCTCTCTAACCACCCTTCTGCCTCAGCCGGGTCTGTACTTCCATGGAAGGACACAGCCCCCTGCTTTATCAATTTATCGTATGTTCTTTCTCACCTCATGGGAATTTTCGGAGGCATCTAAGCAAATTCAGGTATAGGAGACCCTATATTGGCTCCTACAAACTCCATGTCAGCTGACTCTCCAATTTGATCTCCTATGGACGGTGACCTATAACAAACAAAAGTTATGATCACTATCTGAATCTCTCACTATTGATCATATTGTGTCCCTAAAGATGCCAAACCATGCTCTAATATGAAAAATGTAACATTCCACTACCATACAGTATATACTCGAACATCCAAGGACATTCAAGTACATATCCTATGCCAATGGAATGTTAGAGCAAAAACAAATCCAACTTACACATGACATCAACTAACTTAATTATAAGTCATGAAAAATTAAAATCTTTTATTGCATTCATTCACGAAAGCTTACACTGTATTTTACAATCTTTATACAAGTTCTAGACAAAAACTAAAAAATACAAATTACAACTCTTCTGATGTTAGCTAACAAACCTCTGAGCCATAACTAGTCTAAAATGTTCCTCTAGTCAAGATTAAAAAACTAGGTCTCCTATCTCGTACCTAAAAAGCCACGTTGCAATTTTTAATGAGTTTTGCGAACTCAATGAATGAACCATGATTGATGATTTCACCCAAGTCACATACACAAATCACACATTTCACAAATATTCATTTAGAACATGTAAATTCCAAATACTCACATTAACATGGAATAACATGTAATTATTGCAAATCAGAACAGATATTTACCAATACAAATGGATATGAAACTCTGGATTCGTTATTAATGTTGTGACTGAGTACCTATCACATACATATACAAATATTGCCCCATTAGGCTCAGTCAAAACATAATCACAGAGCATATCTCTACGTGCAAAATCAAAAATTAAGGAGCAAAGCTCTACGTGTAAATGCTTTCATACTGGCTACTCTAGTCATAATATCTTTATCTGAGCATGCATTTTATGAAATGCATCAAATACAAAATAAGCCATATACAACAGTCACATATGATGCACAATCAGAATCTCATAGTCATCGGACCTAAGTACGATATTCAACTTTCGTTGAGAATTCAAATATCATTCAGAATTCAAGTACACATAGAACACTTCCAATACATTCCCAAATATTAAACTCCTCGAACTTTAAGCCTGGAACTCATAAACAAATCACAAACATTTAATATTTGGAAATTAAACAAATACAATCAATCCTAGGAAAATCATCTAGGTTGACTCACAGTACTCTCCAATATGTTATGGTCTGGATAGTCCGACAATGTTTGACTAGCGTCCAATATGCTCCTCTATATCATACAAAACACATTTACAAATATCATACTTTTGCATAAATGTATAACTATTTCCTTATGCACATCTATGTATATCGAAATTATGCACAATGCATGTTTAATGACAATCTCAGGTATCTTATTGTAATTCGTATCACCAAATCATTCACAAATCCCTCAAAAATAATTTATAGTTCAAGAGCTAAGTCACAGGCATGCACATCTCGCACATCCATGTGTAATAACTAAGAAAAGTCACAACTGTACAGTCCAAATTAATTCAGTCATGGGTGTGAGAACTTAGCTTATGCTCGGGCATATTGGACTCCATTTTCAGAGCCCAAAATTCAGAGTCCTAAAACGTGAGCATAATATCCTATGGGGTTATTTTAATAAATCCTCATTAGCCATTATTCCACAAGGGTAGCATGTCGCCACCAGTCAAATACCAAAATCACAAATTGACTTCTTCAGAACAATTGTATCTCTATGTCTCTATTTCATTTTAAATAAGAACCATCTCATTCGGATCTCTATAGATTAAGATATATTTAAAAAGCCAAAGTATATTCATAACCCAATCATGCTCTCCCAAGCAATCCCTCGCTTTATTTCCATCAATAGTTTTCAAATCAACACCAAAGGCTATCAATTTTTATGTAGAGATAGGAAAATGTGTTAGGAATCTATTGGTTCAAGAATCACTTCATTTGGAGGTCAGATGATGGAGTTATGGCCAAAAGAATCAAACATGCATTTGTCCTCAATCATATTGGACATGTTTCAGGACAATTGACATAACTTTCACTAGAGATGTTGGCATCTTAGGACGATTTCGAAGAGGACTTCTAGATATACAACTTTTGTGGAGACTATAAAAAGAGATTTTATCATTTGGAGGGTCAAAACATGTGCCGTGTGAAACCACACGGGCAGACCATGTAACCCATTGGTCCGATGGCCTTTTTAGTATTGGAATACACAGACAATGTTGATTTTACACAGCCTCATCGTGTAACCTTCGTGTTTTCATAAAAATTTGACACTCCAAGGCCTCTCCAATAGATCCTACATCCATTCTAGCACCCCTCTCACTTATATTCTTTCCAAATTCAACCCTCTCAGTGCGATATCACTCCATATACCATAATTGTTCCGTGTATATATCCTATACAATGTTACCAATTTATAATGATCATATCTCTTAACTACAATATCCAAAAATTTCATACTTTATATAATTGGAAAGTTAGAAAGATAAGCTACAATTTTCATGAAGACAACTTTGGCTAATTCTACCTATATTAATATAGACTTTCCCCTGAAATCAGAATACGAATTTTACCCCCATAGAAGACTTGAAATTTGCACTGTACAAACGTGGAATGTCCTAGGCATAACCATTCAACTACCAATGTTACTTCATTAAACTTTGTAATCTCTACTTATTTGACTCATCACTTACAACTAATTCTCATCATTAACAAAAATCCTATCTTTCTTTTCCATAATATCTCACTTATATGTATAACAATAATTCACGTTCAAGATTCATCATCTACTTCAAATATACCTAATTTTAACTCAACATCATCCATACACAATTCATATTTCATTAACATCATAATGTAAGTGTTTACAAAGCTTTAATGGCATCTCACGCCACAATACATCATTTCACAAAATCCCCAAAATACACAAGATACGTGAATGATAATTGCTCAAAATGCAGCTACAACCTTGTTTTACATAAATTACTCCAAAACAAAACAAAACATGCAAATTTGGAGTGATGCTTGACTCACTTTCACTCGATCTCTTACTCATCAACTGAATGGGGGAAGGACAGTTGGGGTGAGCTTAAAAGTTCATGGGTAATAGTTTTATAGTCGATAACAAGCAAAACCAATTAAAACGTTTATGATCATAGCAAATTCTCATAAAATCCATAGAACAAATATTTTTCAAATTCTCCACTTGTCAAACCAATTCACAAGTCACATACGTCATGTATCCATCAAACTTGCCAATACATCATAATCACATAAACACATCAAAATAGTTTGGGTGGGTCCAGAAACAGAACGTACTAACTCAATTCCATAAAATGGTCTTATGTAGTCGTGAACAGAACGTACTATCGTAATCCCACATAATGGTTTTGCGTAGCCATAAACTTAGGGGAGTCTGTGAAGGAGCTCTATGCCACTAGTGGGCAGGTAGGAGAAACCTTTCGTCAAAGTGCACTTGACATACAAAATGGATCAAACTAAGTCCACATAATCATTCATTTCACAATTTGCAAACATGTTGCCCAAAATGGCACTTTTTCGAAAACATGATTTTCATAAGCATGTAATATTCCAAATGCAATTCCATCATCATTTCACAATTTGTCAAACAAGTCAATATACCAATCATATAGCAAATTATTTCAAATCATTCAAAAGTAATAAATGCCATATTTATGAAGCAATTGAAATCATTTAATGCTCTTAAATTTGAAAAGATAATCATGGCTCATTACTCAATCATAAATTCCTTGCTTAAAGACTTGCTTAAAATGCCTCTCCCCTTGCTTCTCTTGCCTTCCTTGATTTTTTTTGACAATAGCCACAAAATTCCATTCAATAGGAATTCCAATTGAGAACTCACAAGACATATTCACTAAAATCAATTCTTGAATACCAAAACCCAAACATTTCTTAACCTGTATAAACTAAAACTCTTCCAAAAATCTAGAGAATTAAAATTAAACTTATCTTGAATCTTCACCAAATAATGAGATTGTTGGCTCAAATTGAAGCTCTTATCTTTCTATACCTTTTTCCCTTCTTGAACAACCTTAAATTCCCTCCTAAAAGCTAAACAAAGATGAAACCTAGCTTTTTCTTCTTTCATTCCTCTCAAAACCAAAACTCTCTCCTTCTTCTCTCTTCTCTTCGTTTCTTCTCTCCTTTTCTACGTTTTTCTCCTACTTAAATACAAGAAAACACTTTCTTCTTCCCACTTTACCCTTAATGAGCATCAATTGTCCACTTTGCCCTTCCCTCATTCCTTATGACTTTAACGCTTAAGTGATCTTCCCAAATTCCCTCATACATATATACTTTTACCACTTAATTCAACTAAACCATATTTTAAAATCCTACTAACATTAACATAATAATTAACTCCAAAAAATAATTAATCTAGCAACCTCAAAATTTTTTAAATCATGCTTATTCATTAAGAAAAAAATAAGGGCCAACAGTGCATGTCTAAATATCACGGGTGTGAGATCTTAACTCACGCCCGTGCATATCAAATGACCCTTTTCAAATTTTTCTAACAACAAGCTTTCGGGTCAACTTGCAACATCATTCTAATAACATAAATGACACAATTAGGTAATACTTTCTTCCAGAAAAATGTTCTACAATTTCTTAACTTTCTAATGATAGAAAAATCATTCAATTTGATTCAATATTTCCAAAGTTATACTCAATTTACTTTGGACTATTCTTAAAACCATAACATTACTCCGCATTTACTTCGAGTCAAATTTTGTAATTCTTAGAGACAGAATTAAAATTCGATCCCTTCAGATAATTTTTTCTAGTTCAATTTAAATCAAGAATCATTTCATTTTGGATGCCTACTAATTAAAATATACTCAAAATACCGAAGTATGTTCAGTGAAATAATACCAGTTATCATATTCCAGTAATCCTCAACATGTTCATCTTAAATTCAACAATCAATCCATTTCAGATGGCTATAATTTTTAGTGGAGATGAAGAACAATGTCTTTTGAATATAAGGGCTTAAGAATTAAGTAATTTAGACATCGGGTGAAGAAGTTATAAGAAAAATACCGAAGGATGTTCAGAAACAAACTGTTTGGAAAAAGTTAGAACTCGCGATCGTGGGTCTGCAAAATTGTGAGTTTTACTGATAGTGACAAGATCGCGACTCGCGACCTACTTCCTACACCGAATAGCTTCCTCTTTTTCTTCCATTTATTTCCATTCTTTCCCAGATTACTCACTTCTAGCACATTCAGTATGCATCTCTAACTTCTATACAAATTCTAAACAAATCAAATTCAAGTTTACACATCAAAAATCACAAATCCGAAACTTCACAAATTCTCTCTCTCTCTCTCTCTCTCTGCATTATATTTTCCAAATTTTGATTCTTACTTCAACCTTCTTCAATCAACACAAATAACACTCCAACCAATTCTTCTAACTAAATTTTAGCTCATCAGCATAAAACAAATTAAAAATTCGATTCTTATACATACAATTTCTAGTTTTTGCAATTTGTTTCTCTTTTTACATTCACCTTATGCATTTTCCCATTTTTTCTACTCATTCATTTCATCATAAATTTATCATTTAAGCAAATCTATTTCATGACCTCACCAAATCTTCATTTCATATCATTTAACTCATTTAAATTCATGTAAATCCATCTCTAAAAATACTTCACAATTTCATGCATAAATAGTGAAATCACATATTTAGATTTCTCTAAACCAAAACAGAGTATATATTTTTACATCAACTTTCCAGAACTTTGGCATATCCATTTCAATATAACAGCAAAGCCTATTTCATATTTTTCTAGACAATTCCTATTTCACAAATCTTTCATTTATCATCTCATTCATTAACCACCAAAACTGCACTTCTCTAATAACTCATGATAAATTCATATGCAAAATCAACTGCAGTGAATCATCATCAAAATCATTACTTGATCCAGCAATTAGTTCCAACAATAAGAGGGAATCAAGTGTACAAAAAGCATAACAATTTGCTATCAGTGCTGAGTGTTTCCTCACAGTGAAGAACAATAGCTACAGTAAACTTTCCTTACTCAAAACATCAAAATACGTGTATGTTTTGCATATCCTTCACTTGTCACTATTCATGTGAGCCAATTGTCACAATTTGATTGGCTATATTTTTTAGTCCAAAATATCCCAAATTTTCAAAAATTTCCAAAAATTCACTAAAAATTCTGAAATAGTCATAATACGCTCCAAACAAATTTCACCACAAATAATTGACAATTCACATCTTGGTCGCATTTATAACTCAATGAAACCTAAAAAATGTTAATAAATGTATGTGCCATCATATTCATGTGCAATAATCAAAATTCTCATGTATGTACAAAAATGTGCAAAGCATGATATGCATTTTCTAGTTTCTCATTAATTTCTCATAATTCACTATTCTTGCCTTAATATGGATAACAGGATGTTACAATTCTCCCCTCCTAACAAAAATCTCATCCTCAAAATTCTTACCTGAATGGTCAAATAGGTAGGGGTACTAATTTCTCATATGCTCCTCCATCTCCCTTGTGGCTTCCTCACTTGAATGATTCTTCGAAAGGACTTTCACCAAAGGGATCGCTAGATTCCTCAATTGCTTATTCTAATAACCAATTATCTTAAACTGGTTTTTCAACACAACTTAGATTACTAAAGACTTCAATCTATTGAGACGGTATCAAATGAGTTCGATCCAACTGATATCACCTAAACATACTCACATGAAGCATATTATATATCTGAGCCATTTCAGAAGGTAAGGCTACCTTATAAGCTAATGGTCCAATTCTTTTGATTATCTCATAAGGACCAATGTACCTTGGACTTAGCTTACCCTTCTTACCGAACCTCAGTACACCACGCCAAGGTGATACTCTCAAAAATACTTTATCTCCCACCTGATACTCCATATCTCTCCTATGTTGATCCATATATCTTTTCTATCTATCTTGTGCTATTTTAATTCTGCTACGAATCAATTTTATATCAATTATGTGCTGAATCAATTTTGGGCCTTCAACAATCCTTAGATCCTCTTCATCCTAATATAAGGGCGAACGACACTTTCTGTCGTACAACGCCTCATATGGAGCCATACCGATACTGTTATGATACTGATTATTATAGGCAAATTCAATCAAAGCTACATATTGGTCCCATGCTCTTTAGAACTCCAAAACACAAGCTCTGAACATATCCTCAACAATCTTGATTGTCCTTTTACTCTGACCATCTGTCCGAGGATGAAATGATGTGTTGAAATTTAGCTTTATACCTAAAGCTATCTATAAGTTACCCCAAAATCTCAAGGTAAATCTAGGATCCCTATCTGATATAATGGACACTAGAACCCTATGTAATCTCACAACTTCATTCATGTATCGCCGAGCTAACTGATCTAGTGAAAATTCTTCTCTTACAGACAAGAAATGAATCAATTTGGCCAGTCTATCCATAATAACCCAAATGGCATCATGTTACCTCGAAGTCCTCGGCAAACCCATAACAAAATCCATAATGATTTGTTCCCATTTCCATTCCGAAATAGGCAACGAATTTAATTTTCCAACTACAGCCTGGTGCTCAGCCTTAACCTGCTGGCAAGGTATACATTTAGAAACCAACTCCGCTACTTGCTTTTTCTTTCCTGGCCACCAATAATCTTGGTTCAACGTGTTATACATCTTTGTAATACCAGGATGCATAGCATAAGTGGCTACATGAGCTTTCTCCAAAATCTCTTTCCTCAAATTATCAACATCGGGTACACATAATCTTTGCTTTAACCACAATGTATCATCTCTAACTTCAAATTTAGAATTCAACTTCACTTTTAACTTCTCAATTAGCTTCACTAAGTCTGGATCTCTATTCTGAGCCTCTTTGATTTTGTTAAGCAATACCGGTCTCAACTTCAATGTAGCTATCAATGTTTCATTTTGCCCGACATTCAATTCAATGTTTAGTGCTCTCAAATGAACTAGGTTTGGTAACCTTGATAACTATACTTGTGCCACACTGCTATTGGACTTTTGACTTAGTGTATTAGCTACCACATTAACTTTACGAGGATGATACTCAATTGTACAATTATATTCTTTCAATAATTTGATCCATCACCTCTGTCTTATATTTATCTTTCTGGCTCAACAAATATGTTAAACTCTTATGATCGGCGAATATCTATAAGGTTTCTCCATTCAGATAATGTCTCTAAATCTTCAAAGCAAATCTTACTACAGCAAGCTCCAAATCATGAACTGGATAATTAAACTCATGAGACCTCAACTGTCTCGATGCATATGCTATTACTTTGTCATGCTGCATTAGTACACAACCTAAACCTTCGTGTGATGCATCACTGTACACAATATAACCTCTAAAGCTAGATGGAATAGCTAACATCGGTGCTTTGGTTAACCGAAGCTTTAGCTCCTTAAAATTTCTCTGACACTCATCATTCCATCTAAAAGGCACGTTCTTTCTCAGAAGTTTTGTTAAGGGGGGTGAGATTATTGAAAGCCCCCCTTAACAAACCTTCTGTAATATCCAGCTAATCCAAGGAAACTTTAGATCTCTGACACATTCCTCAGAGCCTCCCACTTCATCATTCCTTTTGCTTTCTTTAGGTCAACCTGAATGCCCTATCTAGACACAATGTGACCTAGAATTACTATCTGATCAAGTCAAAATTTGCACTTACTAAACTTGACATATAACTACTTCTCCCTCATTATCTGGAGAACCAACCTTAGATATGCATAATGGTCTTCTCTACACTTCGAGTACACCAAAATGTCATCAATAAAGACAATTACAAAATGATCCAAATAAGGTTGAAATACCTTATTCATTATGGTCATAAAAGCTGTCGGGGCATTAGTTAATGCAAATGACATTACTAAAAACTTGAAGTGCCTATATCTTGTTCTAAATGCACTGTTTGGTACATCAGCTTTAGTTATTTTCAACTGAAAATATTTTGATCTCAAATCTAACTTTGAGAACACCTAAGCTCCTTGTAATTGATCAAACAAATCATCAATCCTCGGCAATGGATACTTATTCTTAACTGTTGCCTGATTCAACTATCGATAATCAATACACAATCTAAGAGTTTCATCCTTCTTCTTCACAAACAATACTAGAGCTCCCCAAGGTGACACACTGGGTCGAATAAAACCCTTATCTAACAACTTCTGTAACTGGATCTTTAGTTCCTTCAGTTCCACAAGTGCCATCCTATATGGAGGAGTTGATATAAGAGTGGCACCTGGAACAAGATCAACAGTAAACTTTGTCTCCTTTTCTGGCGGTAATCCTAGTAGTTCAACAAGAAACACATCTAGAAATTCCCTAACAATAAGAATATCTTGAACGGTTTGTTCATCCCAGTATCAACTAGGTGGGCCAGATAAGCCTCACATCCACCTCAGATCAATCTCAAAGCACTCATGAATGAAATTAGTCGGGCTGGCACTGCTTGACTAACTCCTCAAAACACGACTCTCGGTTGATTAGGGGATTCAAGAACTACTTCCTTAGTATAACAATTCATCACTGCCCTATGAGCAGTGAGCCAATCCATGCCTAAGATGAGGTCCATCTCTCTCAATTGCAATATGATCAAATCAGCTTCTAACTCTGCCTGATCAATCCGAACTAGGCACCTTTTACATACCTCACCAATCACTGTTGTGCTACCCATTTGAGTACTTGCCACTAAACTAGTATTCAACATTTCTCTCTTATAATGGAATCTAGATGTCAGATGTAGTGAGATGAATGAATGTGTTGATCCTGGATCTACCATTGCAAATGCTTCAAAATTAAAAATATTTAACACATTTGTTAGCATATCTGTGGAGTTTTGTTGTCTGGTAATGGCATAAACCCTTGCTTGAGATTGCAGCTAATTACTCCGTACCTCGGTCCTAATGTTAGGCCCTACTGACTAGGTTCTTCCTCTGCCTCTGCCTCTCTGTGTGGCTCAGCCAGCTCTACTCTACTAAACCGTTGTCTAAGACATTGTTCTCCTCTAACTCTAAGCTATGATCCTAACATCTCAAGACAATCTCTAATCATATGGTCTACAGAACCATAATGCAAACAAACTCGCGTGAACCTCCAACATTCACTACCATTCTGTTTACCATAATACTCACACTTAGATAGCTGTTGTGACAAGTTGTAGGACATTTGTTTTCTACCTCTCCTAGACTGAACAAATCCGCCCTTTGATCAGAATCTAGATTGTCTCGATCTAGACTGGAATTAAGACGATCTATTCTGTTGCTTTTTGGAGCTTCTGTAAGAGTCAACCTGAGATTCATCCTGCCTCTTACCTCTGACCTCCTATCTATACTGTTGGGTCCCGTTTCCGGAACCCAACCTCTTGCTTACTCATGAATCGTGAGCATATATAGAGACAAAAATGCGGAATCAAAAGCGAAGCGAATACGAATCGGATTATCGAATAACAAACATGCGAAACAGATACGGATCGAATTCAACTTGGAATCAAAACATACAAATGAAGACAGATCGAAATGCATTACAAGTGTCCGACATCCGGGAATAATTATCTTAAAGAAGCGTCGCGTTGGGTACCTTAGACTTGACCTATCCGAACCGGTATAAATATTTTTTTTTCATCTTTCATACAAATCAAAACAATTTTCCCTCTTTGGAAAATTATCCTTAATCTCATACTAATCTTAAATTTCTTGATTCTTCTTATTCATCATATTCTTATTTCTTACCATAACAAATCTCACACTCATGTCAATAAATCCATAAATTTGTACACAAATTCACTTATCCCTACACTACCATACAAAAATCCGGCAGCATAACGACTGCATTTCCAATAACCCAAACCTGCAAATAACTTAAATACACTTCTATATATATCCCAATCAATTATCAAAGTCATCGGACCACCCGTCCGGAATCCAAATCACAATCATACTCAATTCAATATACAAAACATAATCCAATCCAATCTCAAACCAATCATACCATATTATATACTTATACCATCACAAGTCACATTCCATAGCCCTACATATGGTTTATATCTCCAATCCATACATAACTTCATCATTCATATACCTCACATACATCTTACTCAATTCTATACAATTTCATAATTCTCATACATCCTGAAATAAAATGCTTGTAATACATTAATGACAATTCAAGCCATATCCAAAACATATACATTAATGACAACTCTACTTTATACAAAACACACGCTATGCAAAACGAACATAAAGTCTTGACATGCTTTCATCCGATCTCCTGCCCGAATACCTGGAGATGGGGATGAAAGGGGGGTGAGCTAGAGAGCTCGTGGATAATATGCTTATAAGTTAAAAAATAAACAAAAGCCATTTCTCAAAACTTTTGCCATATTATAAAGGATTTCATAGTAGAAATTTCATCAAATGTTTATTTCACAACTCTTCAACATTTCAAAACATTTATACACAATTTCCAAAACTGTCACAGTTAAAAACCTCACATTCTTATTTCTCGTAAAACTCAAATTTTTCCTTTCACAAAGCATGAACAATTTCAAAGATATGAATGCATCACATTTCAAACAACATCAAATCATATAACACATCCTAATGGTTTGGCAAGTCCATAAACATGACGAACTACACAATTCCATAAAATGGCCTTGTGTAGTCGTAAACTTGAGG
>JANVCQ010330901.1:0-20538 GCA_025531925.1 Erythroxylum plowmanianum
AGGCTATAATCGGCAAGTTTTTGATAAGAAACTGACAATCTGTGACTGACTGGGGCTTGTTTGCACTGATTTTTCCACTATCGTGTATGCCCACACATGGCTGTGGCAAGTGGGCTCGACCCTGACCTGGTCTCCCGATGATGCCGATCATGTGGGCAAGGCTATACTCGGTTATTTTGTGATGAGAAACTGACAATTTGTGCCCCACCTAGGCCTGTTTCTGTTGATTTTCTCACTAACGAGAATGTCAGCAGATGGCCATGGTAAGTGCCCATAACCTCGACCTGGTCTCACGACCATGCCGGTCTTGGGGGCAAAGCTATAATCGGTGAGTTTTTGATGAAAAACCTACAATTAGTGGCCAACTGGATTTGCTTTCGCTGATTTTCCCACTATCAGGTATGCTCGTATGTAGCCAAGGCAGGTGTCCAGGACTCAGACTTGGTCTCCCGACGGTGCCGGTCATAGGGGCATGGCTATAATCGGTGAGTTTTTGATGAGAAACAAACAATCCATGACCGACTGGGGCTTGTTTGCACTAATTTTCTAACTATCGCATATGCTCACACATGGTTGCTGGTAAGTGCCCACAACCCCGACATGGTCTCCTGGCGGTGTCGATCATGGGGGCCAAGGCTATAATCGACGAGTTTTCTATGAGAGATCGGCAATATGTGATCGACTGGGGCTTGTTTTCATTGATTTTCCCACTACCAAGTTTGCCTACACATGGCCGCGACAAGTGCCCACGACCCCGGTCTGGTCTCATGACGGTGCCAATCATAGGGGCAAGGCTATAATCTGTGAGTTTTCTATGAGAAACTGACAATTTATGCCCCATCTAGTCTTGCTTATGCTAATTTTCTCACTGCCTAGTATGCGCACACATGGCCGAGGCAACTACCCACGGCCCCGACCTGGTTACCTGACGGTGCTGGGCATGAGAGCAAGGCTATAATCGACAAGTTTTCGATGAGAAGCCGATAATCTTTGATCAATTAGGGCTTATTTGCATTGACTTTCTGACTACCAAGTATGCCCACACATGCCCGCAACAAGGGCCCACGCCCCTGATCTTGTCTTCCGATGGTGCCGGTCATGGGGCAAGTCTATAATCGGTAAGTTTTCGATGAGAAAATGATGATTGGTGCCCCAATTGGGCCTGTTTCAACTAATTTTCCCACTATAGAATATATGCACACGTGGCCGCGACAACTACCCACGACCTCAACCTGATCTCCTGATGATGCCGATCATGGGAGTATGGCTATAACCGACAAGTTTTCAATGAGAAACCGATAATTTGTGCCCCACTTGGGCCTATTTTTGTTGATTTTCTCACTATGGAGTATGCAGTCGCACGGTCACGAAAAGTACTGACGACCCCGACCCAGTCACCTGACGGTGTCGATAATGGGAGCAAGGCTATAATCAATGAGTTTTCGATAAGAAACTAACAGTCTATGACCGACTAGGGCTTGTTTTCACTGATTTTCCCTCTACTGAGTGTGAATGTACATGGCCACGACAAGTGCCCACGACCTCGACCTGGTCTCTTGATGATGCCAGTCATAGGGGCAAGGCTATAATGGATGAGTTTTCGATGAGATACCAACAATTCGTGCCCCACTTGGGCCTATTTCTGCTAATTTTTCCACTACAAAATATACGGACACTGGCCGCGGCCCCAGCTTGGTCTCCCGATGGTGTCGGTCATGGAAGCAAGGATATAATCGACAAGTTTTCGATAAGAAACTGACAATCCGTGACCTACTGCGGCTTGTTTGCACTGATATTCCAACTACCGAGTATGTCCGTATATGGCTGCCGCAAGTGCCCTTGGCCCCTATTTGGTCTCCTGACGGTAGTGGTCATGGGGGCAATGCTATAATCTAAGAGTTTTCGATGATAAACCAATAATTCGTGCCCTACTTGGGCCTATTTCTGTTGATTTTCCTACTAACAAGTACACAAGCACATGGCCACGACAAGTGCCCATGGCCTCGACCTGGTCTCTCGACAACGTCAGTCATGGAGGCAAGGCTATAATCGATGAGTTTTTGGTGAGAAACTGACAATCCGTGACCTACTGGGGCTTGTTTTCACTAATTTTCCCACTATCGAGTATGCCCGCACATAGCCAAGGCAAGAGCCCACGACCTAGACCTGATCTCCCGACAGTGACAGTCATAGGGCCATGGCTATAATCGATGAGTTTTCGATGAGAACCTGACAATTCATGACCGACAGGGGCTTGTTTGTGCTAATTTTCTCACTACCGAGTATTCCCGCATATGACTGTGACAAGTGCCCACGTCCTCGACCTGATCTCCTGACCGTGTCACTCATAGGGGAAGCACTATAATCGGCGAGTTTTCGATGAAAAATTGACAATCTGTGATCGACTGGGCTCGTTTTTGCAAATTTTCCCACCACTGAGTATGCCCACACATGGCTGCAGCAAGTGCCCATGGCTCAAACCTGGTCTCCCGACGGTGCCGGTCATGGTGGCAAGGCTATAATCGACAAGTTTTTGATGAGAAACTAACAATCAGTGACTGATTGGGGCTTGTTTGCACTGATTTTTCCACTATTGAGTATGCTTGCACATGGCCGAGCTAAGTGCCCATGCGTTCGACCTGGTCTCCTGACGGTGCCAGTCATGGGGGTAAGGCTATAATCGATGAGTTTTCGATGAGAAACCGACAATTCGTGCCCTATTTGGGTCTGTTTCTGTTGATTTTCCCACTACTGAGTATAAGCGCACATGTCCGCAGTAAGTGCCCACGGTCTCGACCTGGTATCTCGATGGTGCCGGTCTTGGGAGCAAGACTATAATTGGCGAGTTTTCAATCAAAAACTGACAATCTGTCACTGACTGGGGCTTGTTTGCACTAATTTTCCCACTACCGAGTATGCCAGCACATGGCCGCGACAAGTGCCCATGGCCTTGACCAAGTCTCCTGATGGTGCCAATCATAGGGGCAAGGCTATAATTAGTGAGTTTTTGATGAGAAACTGACATTACGATCCCGACCTGGTCACCCGACAGTGCCGGTCATAGGGGGTAGGGTATAATCGGAGAGTTTTTGATGAGAAACTGACATTTCCTGAGCCTGTTTTTGCTGATTCTACTGTTTTTACACTCACATGGCCATGGTAAATGCCCACGCCCCGACGTGCTCTCGTGACGGTGCCAGTCATAGGGGCATGGCTATAATCGGTGATTTTTCTACAAGAGTTTGACAATCTGTGGCCACAACGAGTATGCCTTCACATGGCAGCGACAAGTGCCCACGGCCCCAACTTGGTCTTCCAATGGTACCAGTCATGGGGCTACGTTATAATTGGGGATTTTTTATGAGAAATTGACAATCGAAAATCGATTGTGGTGCATGGCTGCAGCAAGTGCCCACGACCCCCATCCGATTTCTCGACGGTGCCAGTCATAGGAGCAAGGCTATAGTCGGTGAGTTTTTCATGAGAAACTGACAATTTGTGAATGACTGGAGCTTGTTTACACTGATTTTCCCACTACCAAGTATGCGCGCACTTGACCGCGGTCAGTGCCCATGGCCCCGACCTGGTCTTCCAACTGTGCCGATCATGGGAACAAGGCTATAATCGGTGAGTTTTTGATTAGAAACTAACAATCCGTGATCGACTGGGGCTTGTTTGCAATAATCTTCCCATTATCAAGCATTCCCGCACATGGCTGCGATAACTACCCACGACCCTGATCTGGTCTCTCAATGGTGTCGGCCATGGGGGAAGGCTATAGTTGGCAAATTTTCGATGACAAACTGACAATTTGTATCCCACAGGGGCTTGTTTTCTTAGATTTTCCCACTACCAAGGATGCCTGCATATGGTCGCAACAAGTGCCCACGGCCCTGACCTGATCTCCCGATGGTGCCAATCATGGGGGCAAGGCTATAATCAGCGAGCTTTCGATGAGAAACTAACAATCTGTGACCGAATGGGGTTTGTTTGCACTGATTTTGCCACTACCGAATACGCCCACACATGACCACAGTAAGTGTCCACGACCAAGACCTAGTCTCCCTACGGTGCCGATCATAGGGGAAAGGCCATAATCGGAGAGTTATCGATGAGAGACCAAATATCTACGATCAAATGGGGGTTGTTTTTGCCAATTTTCCCACTACCGAGTATGCTCGCATATGGTCGGGGTAAGTGCCCACGGCCCCGACCTGGTCTCTCAACGGTGCCAGTCCTAGGCGCAAGGCTATAATGGGCGAGTTTTTGATGCAAAATTGACAATCCTTGACCGACTGGGGCTTGTTTTCATTAATTTTCCCACTATCGAGTATGTCCGCACATCACCGCAGCAAGTGCCCACTGTCTCGGCCTAGTCTCCCGACGATGCCGGTCATGGGGTCAAGGCTATAATCGACAAGTTTTTGATGAGAAACTGACAATTCACGACGGTCTGGGGCATGTTTGCACTGATTTCCGCATTATCGAGCATCCCGCATATGACTGCAGCAAGCCCCCACAACCCCGACCTGGTCTCCCGATGGTGCCAATCATGGGGGTAAGATTATAATCGATAAGTTTTCGATGAGAAACTGACAATCCGTGATCGACTAGGGCATGCTTTCACTGATTTTCTCATTACCGAGTATGTCCGAATATGGTGGCAACAAGTGCCCACGGCCCTGAACTGGTCTCCCGACGGTGTCAATTATAGGAGGCAAGGCTATAATCGGCAAGTTTTTGATAACAAACCAACAATTCGTACACCACATGGGCCTATTACTTCTGATTTTTTCATTACCGAGTATGCCAACACATGGTCGCGTTAAGTGCCCACGACCTTGACCAGGTCTCCCGATGGTGTTGATCATGGGGCTAAGGTTATCATCGGCGAGTTTTCGATGAGAAACCTCGAATTTCGTGATTGACTGGGGCTTGTTTGCACTAATTTTTTAACTATCGAGTGTGCCCGCACATGGCCGCAGCAAGTGCTCATGGCCCCGACATGGTCTCCCGACGGAGTCAATCATGGGGGCAAGGCATAATCGGAGAGTTATCGTTGAGAGACCGATAACCTGAGACCAACCAGGGCATGTTTTTGCCAATTTCCCACTACCGATCATGCCAGCACATGGTCGCGGCAAGTGCCCATAGCCTCGATCTGGTCTCCCGACGGTGCCAGTCATTGGGGCAAGACTATAATCGATGAGTTTTTGATGAGAAACTAACAATCCGTGACCGAAAGGGGCTTGTTTGCATTGATTTTCCCACGATAGGGTATGCCCGTACGTGGCTGCAACAAGTGCCCACGACCCCGAGCTGGTCTCCTGACGATGCCGATCATAGTCGCAAGACTATAATCGGTGAGTTTTTGATGAGAAACTGACAATCCTTGATCAACTGGGGCTCGTTTGCACTAGTTCTCCCACTATCAGGTATGCATGCACATAGTCGTGGCAAGTGCCCATGGCCTCGATCAGGTCTCTTGATGGTGCCAATCATTGGGTCAGGGCTATAATAGGTGAGTTTTCGATGAGAAACTGACAATCTGTGACCGACTGAGGCTTATTTGCATTGATTATCCCACTATCGAGCATGCTCGCACATGGCAGTGGCAAGTGCCCATGGCCTCAACCAGGTCTCCCGACAGTGCCAGTCATGGGGGCAAAGATATAATCGGCCAGGTTTTGATGGGAAATCGACAATCCGTGACCGACTGCAGTTTGTTTACACTAATTTTACCACTATCGAGTTTGCCCACACATGGCCGCAACAAGTGGCCACAACCCCGACCTACTCTCTTGACGGTGCTGGCCATAGGCGCAAGGCTATAATCGACGAGTTTTCGATGAGAAATCGACAATCAGTAATCGACTGAGGCTTGTTTGTGCGATTTTTCCACTACTGAGTATGCCCTAACATGACCGTGGCAAGTGCCCACATCCCTGACCTGGTCTCCCGACAGTACCAATCATGGGGGAAGGCAATAATCGACGAGTTTTCGTTGACAAACCTACAATTTGTACCCCACATGGGCCCAATTTCTTCTAATTTTCCCACTATCGAGTATGCCATCACATGGCTGTGGTAAATGCCCACAGCCCTGACCTGGTCTCCCGATTGTGCAGGTCATGGGCGGTAAGGTTATAATCAGAGAGTTTTCGATGAGAGATGATAATTCATGACCAACTGGGGTTTGTTTTCCTAATTTTTCCACTACCAAGTATGCCTGCACATGGCTACGGCAAGTGCTCACGGCCCCGACCTGGTCTCTCGACAATGCCGGTCATAGGGGTAAGGCTATAATCGGTGCATTTTAGATGAGAAATCGACAATTTGTAACTAACTAGGGCTTGTTTGCACTAATTTTCCCAATATGAGGTATGCTCGCACAACGTCGCAGTAAGTGCCCACAGTCCTCTCCTAGTCTCCCAACGGTGCCGGTCATAGGGGGCAACTCTATAATTGAAAAGTTTTCGATGAGAGATCAACAATCCGCGATCAAATGGGACTTCTTTTCACCAATTTTCCCACTATCGAGTATGCCCGCACATGGCCACAGCAAGTGCCTACCACCCCGACCTGGTCTCCCGACGGTGCCAATCTTGGGGACTATAATGGGCGAGTCTTTGATGAGAAACTGACAACCCTTGACAGACTGCAGCTTGTTTTTGCTAATTCTCCCACTACCGAGTGTGCCTGCACATCGTCGTGGCAAGTGCTCACAGCCCCGACCTAGTCTCTCGATAGTGCCGGTCATGGGGCAAGGCTATAATTGGCAAGTTTTCGTTGAGAAACTGACAATTGGTGACCAACTGGAGCTTGTTTGCACTGATTTTTCCACTACCGAGTATGCTCGAACATAGCCGTGGCAACTGCCCACGGCCCTGACCAGGTCTTCCGACAGTGCCGGTCATGGGGGCAAGGCTATAATAAGTGAGTTTTCGATGAGAAACTGACAATCTATGACCAATTGGGGCTTGTTTGCAATGATTTTTCCACTACCAAGTATGCCTGCACATGGTTGCGGCAAGTGCCCACGACCCTGACCTGGTATCCTGACGGTGTCGGTCATAAGTGGCAAGGCTATAATTGGGAAGTTTTTAATGACAAATCATACCCCACATGGGCCCTTTTTCTATTTTCACACTATCGAGTAGCACATGGCTCCAGCAAATGCCTATGGCTCTGACCTGGCCTCCCGACGATGCTCATCATGTGGGGCAAGGCTATAATCGGAGAGTTTTTGATGATAGGCCGACAATCCCTGACCAACTGGGGCTTGTTTTCATCGATTTTACCACCATCAAGTATGCCTGCATATGGTCGCGGTAAGTGCCCACGGCCTCGACCTGGCCTCCCGACTGTGCCTGTCATGGGGCAAAGTTATAATCGGCAAGTTTTCGATGAGAAACTGACAATCCGAGGCAGACTTGGGCCTGTTTGAATTGATTTTCCTAAAACCAAGTATGCCCGCATATGGCCGCAGTAAGTGCCCATGGCCCTGATCTGATCACCTGACAATACCAGTCATGGGGGAAGGCAATAATCCGCGATTTTTTGATGACAAACCTGAAATTCATACCCATATGGGCCTATTTCTTCAGATTTTCCCACTATCGAGTATGCCAACACATGTCCACTACAAATGGCCATAGCCCCGACCTAATCTCCCGATGATGCCGGTCATGGGTGACAAGGTTATAATCGAAGAGTTTTTGATGAGAGATCAACAATCTATGACTAGCTGGGGTTAGTTTTCTCGATTTTCCCACTACTAAGTATGACCACACATGGCTGTGGCAAGTGCCCACGGCCCCAACCTGATCTCCTGATGATGTCGATCATAGGTGCAAGGCTATAATGGGCGAGTTTTTGATGAGAAATGAACAATTCGTGACCGATTAGGGCTTGTTTGCACTAATTTTCCCACTATTTGGTACGCCCGTTCATGGTCGCAACAAGTGCCCATGGTCTCAACTGGGCCTCTTAACGATGCCAATCATAGGGGCAAGGCTATAATGGGCTAATTTTCGATGAGAAATCAACAATCCTTGATCGATTGGGGCTTGTTTTCACTGATTTTCCCACAATTGAGTATGCCCGACTATGGCCATGGCAAGTGCCCATGACGCCAACCTGGTCTCCTGACGGTGCCAGTTATGGGGCAAGGCTATAATTGGCAAGTTTTCGATGAGAAACGGACAATTTGTCACTAACTAGGGCTTGTTTGCACTAATTTTCTCACTATCGTCTATGCCCGCAGCAAGTGCCCACGACCCTGACCTGGTCTCTCGACGATGCCAGTCATAGGGGCAAGACTATAATGGGCAAGTTTTCAATTAGAAATAGACAATCCTCGACTAATAGGGGCTTGTTTTCATTGATTTTCCCAAAATCGAGTATCCCCGCGCATGCCTGCGATAAGTGCCCACGACCCTGAGTTGGTTTCCCGATGATGCCGATCATAGGGAAAGGTTATAATCGATGAGTTTTTTATGAGAAACCAACAATCTGTGATCAATTGGAGCTTGTTTGCACTGATTTTCCCACTACTGAGTAAGCCCACACATGGCCGCAGCAACTGCCCACAGCATCGACCTAGTCTCCCAACAGTGTCAATCATGGGGGAAGGTTGTAATCGGCGAATTTTCGATGACAAATTGACAATTTGTACCCCATATGAGTCTGTTTGTTCGAATTTTCCCACCACCGAGTATGCCCGCACATGGATGTGAAAAATCCCTACTGCCTCGACCAGGTCTCCTGACGGCGTCAGTCATGGGGGCAAGATTGTAATAGCAGAGTTTTCGATGACAGATCGATAATCCATGACCTACTAGCACTTGTTTTTGTTGATTTTCCCACTACCGAGTATACCGACACATGGTTGTGGTAAAGGCCCACGACCCTGACCTGGTCTCCTGACGGTGCCAGTTATATGGCCAAGGCCATAATCGACGAGTTTTTGATAAGAAACCGACAACTCATGGGCAACTGGGGCTTGTTTGAACTAATTTTCACATGACTGAGTATGCCCACACATGGCCGTAACAAGTGCCCACGGCCCCAACCTGGTCTCCCGACGGTGTCGTTCATGGGGGAAGGCTATAATTGATGAGTTTTCAATGATAAACCAATAATTTGTACCCCACATGGGCCTGTTTCTTCTAATTTTCCCACTATCGAGTATGACCACACATGGCCGCGACAAATGCCCACATCCCCAACTTGGTCTCTCGACGGTGTCGGACATAGGTGACAAGGCTATAATTGGAGAGCTTTCAATGAGAGACCTAAAATATGTGACCGGATGGGATTTGTTTTCTCGATTGTCCCACTACTGACTATCCCCGCACATGGCTGCGACAAGTGCCCACGACCTTGACCTGGTCTCCCGACGATGCCGGTCATAGGGCAAGGCTATAATGGGTGAGTTTTTGATGAGAAAAAAACAATCCGTGACCGACTGGGGCTTGTTTTGGTTGATTTTCCTACTATCGAGTGTGCCCGTACATGAATGCGGTAAGTGTCCATAGCCTCGACCTGGTCTCCTGACGGTGCTGGCAATGGGGGCAAGGCTATAATCGGTAAATTTTCGATGAGAAACTGGCAATCCGTGACTGACTAGGGCTTGTCTGCACTAATTTTCCCACCACGGAGTATGCACACACATGGCCGCAGCAACTGCCCATAACCCCGACTTGATCTCTTGGCGGTGCCGATTATAGGAGCAAGGCTATGATCGGCAAGTTTTCGATGAGAAACTGACAATCCGTGATTGACTGGGGCTTGTTTGCACAGATTTTCCCACTATCGAGTATGCTCGTATATGATCGCAACAACTGCCCACGGCCCCGACCTAGTCTCTCGATAGTGCCGGTCAGGGGGATAAGACCATAATCGGTGAGTTTTTGATGAGAAACTCACAATCCATGACTGAGTGGGTTTATTTTCAAAGATTTTCCCACTACTAAGTATGCCTACACATAGCCGCAACTAGTCCCCATAACCCCGACCTGGTCTCACGACGGTGCCGTTCATTAGGGCAAGGCTATAGTCGATGAGATTTCGATGAGAAACCTACAATCCGTGACCAACTAGGGCTTGTTTGCAGTGATTTTTCCACTACTGTGTATGCCCACACATAGTCGGAGCAAGGGTCTATGGCCCTGACCTAATCTCCCGACGGTCTTGGTCAAAGAGGGAAGGCTATAATCAGCAAGTTTTCGATGACAAACCGATAATTTGTACACCACATGGGCTTGTTTCTTTTGATTTTCCCACTATCGAGTATGCCCGCACATGGTCCTGGCAAATGCCCACGACCTCGATCTGGTCTCCCGACGGTGTCGATCATAGGTGGTAAGGCTATAATTGGAGAGTTTTTGATGAGAGACTGACAATCTGTGAATGAGTGGGGCTTATTTTCATCGATTTTCCCACTAACAGGTATGGTCACACATGGCCGCAGTAAGTGTCCACAGCCTCGATTTGGTCTCTCGACGGTGCCAGTCATGGGGACAAGGCTATAATGGGCAAGTTTTCGATGAGAAACCGATAATCGTTGACCGATTAGGGTTCATTTTTACTAATTTTCCTACTGCCGAGTACGCTCGCATATGGTCACGGCAAGTGCCCACTGCCTCGACCTGGTCTCCCGATGGTGCCGATCGTAGGGACAAGGTTATAATCGGCTATTTTTTATGGGAAACTAATAATCCGTGACTGACTAGGGTTTGTTCACACTGCTTTTCCTACATTCGAGTATGCCTGCATATAGCCTCAGCAAGTGCCCATGGCCCCAATCTGGTCCCCCGACGGTGCCAATTATGGTGACAAGACTATAATCGGCGAGTTTTCGATGAGAAACTGACAATCCGTAACTGACTTGGGATTGTTTGCTCTGATTTTCCCACTACTGTGTATGCCCACACAGGGCCCTGACACCGGCCTCCGACGGTGACCTGGTCTCCCAACAGTGTCGGTAATGGGACAAGGCTATAATGGGCAAGTTTTCGATGAGGAAATAACAATCTATGACAGATTGGGGCTTGTTTGCACTGATTTTCCCACTACCGAGTATGCCCGCAAATAGCCGCAGCAAGTGCCCACGATCCCGACCTGGTCTCCCGATGGTGCCAATCTTGGGGGAAGGTTAAAATCAACGAATTTTTGATCAAAAATTGACAATTTGTGCCCCAACTGGGCCTATTTTTGCTGATTTTCTCACTATCGAGTATGCCCGCACATGGCCGCGACAACTGCCCATGGCCCCGACCTGGTCTCCCAACGATGCCAATCATGGGGGAAGACTATAATCGGTGAGTTTTCGATGAAAAATTGACAATTCGTGACCCACTTTGGCCTGTTTCTGTTGATTTTCCCACTACCAAGTATGCCCACACATGGTTGTGGTAAGTGCCCGCGGCCCCTACCTGGTCCCTCTACGGTGTCGGTCATGGGGGTAAGGCTATAATTGGCAAGTTTTTTATGAGAAACTGACAATTCGTGCCCTACCTAGGCCTGTTTTCGTTCATTTTCCCACTACCGAGTATGCATTTTGTTTTTGTTCATTTTCCCACTACCGAGTATGCCCATACATGACCGTGGCAAGTGCTCACGAACCCGACATGGTATCCTGACCGTGTCGATCATAAGGGTAGGCTATAATCAGCTAGTTTTGATGAGAAATTGACAATTTGTGCCCTCGAGCCTTTTTTTGTTGATTTTATTACTACCGAGTGTACGCGCACATAGTAGTGGCAAGTGCCCACGTCCCCGACCTGGTCTACCGACAGTGCCAGTCATGGGGGAAGGTCATAATCGACAAGTTTTTGATGAAAAATCGATAGTTCAAGCCCCACTTGGGCTTGTTTTTGCTGATTTTCCAACTATTGAATATTTCCGCACATGGCCACAGCAAGTGCCCACAACCCTGGCCTAGTCTCCCGACAGTGCCTATAATGGGGGCAAGGCTATAATCGGTGAGTTTTTGATGAGAAACTGACAATCCATGACCGACTAGGGCTTGTTTCCACTGATTTTTCCACTATCAAGTATGCCTGCACATGGTTGCAACAAGTGACGACCAGATATCCGACCATGTCAGTCATAGGGGGAAGGCTATAAATGACAAGTTTTTGATGAGAAACTGACAATTTGTACATCACCTGGGCCTGTTTCTGCTGATTTTCCCACTACTGAGAATGCCTGTACATGGCCACGGCAACTGCCCACGACCCCGATTTGCTCTCCCAACGGTGCCAGTCATATGGGCATGGCTACAATCAACAAATTTTCAAAGAGAAACTGACAATCCATCACCGAATGGGACTTGTTTCTGCTAAATTTCCCACTATTGAGTATGCCAGTACATGACCACGACAAGTGCCTATGGCCCCGAATTGGTCTCCTGACGATTCCGGTCCTAAGGGGCAAGGCTATAATCGGCAAGTTTTTAATGAGAAACAAACAATCTGTGACCATCTGTGACCGACTGGGGCTTGTTTGAACTGAGTTTCCCACTACCAAGTATGCCCGCAATGGCTGCGGCAAGTGTTGACGACCCCAACCTGGTCTCCCAACGGTGTTGGTCATGGGGGAAGGCTATAATCGGCGAGTTTTGTATGAAAAACTGACAATTCGTGCCCCATCTAGGCTCCTTTCTGCTAATTTTCCCACTATCAGTTACACCCTAATATGGTCACGATAAGTGGCCACGGCCCTGACTTGGTCTCTCGATGGTGCTTGTAATGGGGGTAAGGTTATAATCGATGAGTTTTCGATGATAAATTGGCAATTTGCACCCTACCTGGGCCTGTTTCTGCTTATTTTCCCTCTATCGAGTATGCCCACACATGGCCAAGAGAAGTGCCCACGGCCCCGACCTGGTCTCTCGACTTTGCCTGTCATAGGGGAAGGTTATAATTGGCGAGTTTTCGATGAGAAACTGACAATTCATGCCCCACTTGGGCCTATTTCTGCTGATTTTCCCCTATCAGATATGTCCTAACATGGCCACGGTAAGTGCCCACAACTCCGACTTGGTCTCCCGACGATCCTAGTCATGGGGGCTGGGCTATAATCAGTGAGTTTTCGATGAGAAACTAACAATCCCTAACCGATTGGGGGTTTTCTTTGCTAATTTTCCCACTGACAAGTTTGCCCGCACATGGTCGTAATAAGTTCCCACGGCCCCAACCTGGTGTCCCTATGGTGCTAGTTATCGAAGCAAGGCTATAATCGGCAAGCTTTTGATGAGAAACTGACAATTTGTGGCCCACTTGGCCTATTTATGTTGATTTCCCCACTACCGAGCATGCCCACACATGGCTACGGCAAGTGCCCATGCCCCCGACCTGCTCTCCTGACTGTGCTGATCTTGTGGGCAAGGCAATAGTCGGCAAGTTTTCGATGAGAAACTGACAATCCATCACCGAACGGGGCTTATTTTTGCTATTTGCCCACTATCTGGCATGCCTGCACATGGCCGCAGCAAGTACGCACGACCCTGACCTGGTCTCCTGACGATGCCAATCGTGAGGGGCAAGGCTATAATCGATAAGTTTTCGATGAGAAACTGACAATTCGTGATCGACTGGGGCTTGTTTGCCCTGCGAGTATGCCCACAAACAGGCAGGGCAAGTGCCCATGGCCCCGACCTGGTCTCCCGATGGTGCCGGTCATGGGGAAGGCTATAATTAATGAGTTTTCAATGAAAAAATGATAATCCCGACGGTGCCCGTAATCGAGGCAAGGCTATAATAGGCAAGTTTTTTATGGGAAACCTAGTCTACTGACGATGCAGATCATGGGATAAGGCTATAATTTGAGAGTTTTTCATGAGAAACCGACAATTCAAGCCCCACCTGGGCCTGTTTCTTGTTATTTTCCCACTACCAAGTATACCTGCATATGGTCACGGTAACTGCCCACGGCCCCGACTAGGTATCCCGACCGTGTGGATCACGGGGGAAGGTTATAATCAGCAAGTTTTTGAAGAGAAACTAATAATTTGTGCCCTACCTAGGTCTGTTTGCACTGATTTTCCCACTACCAAGTATGCTTGCACATGACTGCGGCAAGTACCCACAGCCCTGACTTGGTCTCCTAACGGTGTCGGTTATGGGGTAAGGCTATAATCAACGAGTTTTTGATGAGAAACCGACAATTGCTGCCCCACTTGATCCTATTTTTATTATTTTTCCCCCACCCAATATGTTCGTACATGGCTATGACAAGTGCCCGTGGCCCCGATTTGGTCACCTGACGGTGCTTGTAATGTGGGCAAGGCTATAATTTGTGAGTTTTCGATAGGAAACTGACAATTCATGCCCCAACTGGGCCTATTTCTACTGATTTTCCCACTACCGAGTATGGCCACAAGTGGTTGCTCCAACTGCCCACAACCTCGACTTGGTCTCCCGATGGTGCCGATGATTAAGGAAGGCTATAATCGACAAGTTTTCGATGAGGAACTGAAATTCATGCCCCACCTGGGCCTATTTCTATTGATTTTCCCACTATTGAGTATGCTAACACATTGTCGCAATAAGAGCCCACAACCTCGACTTGATCTCCTGACTGTGTCAGTTATGGGGGAAGGTTATAATCGATGAGAATTCTTTGAGAAACCGACAATTTGTGCCCCCTGGGCCTATTTATGCCGATTTTCTCACTATCAAGTATACCCACACATGGCTGTAATAAGTGCTGACGGCCATGACCTGATCTCTCGACGTTGCTGGTCATAGGGGAAGGTGATTAATCGGCGAGTTTTTGATGAGAAACTGACAATTCATGACCCACCTGGGCCTATTTCTGCGAATTTTTCCACTACTAAGTATGCCCGCACGTGGCCGCGGCAACTACCCACGGACTCTACCTAGTCTCTCGAAGGGGCCGATCATGGAGGGAAGGCTATAATCGACGAATTTTCGATGAGAAACTGACAATTCGTTCCCCACTTGGCCCTATTTTTGCTGATTTTCCCTTACCAAGTATGCCCTCTCATGGTCATGGTGAGTGCCCATAGCCCCGACTCGATATCCCGACGATGCCAATCATCGGGGAAGGCTATAATCAGCGAGTTTTTGATGAGAAACTGAAAATTCTTGCCACACCTGGGTCTGTTTCTGCTTATTTTCCCACGACAAAGTATTCCCCATATAGCCGCGGCAAGTGCGCACGACCCCGACCTAGTCTCTCGACAGTACTGGTCAAGGGGGCAAGGCTATAATCGGTGATAAGAAAATGACAATCCGTGACCAACTGGCCTTTTTTGTTGATTTTCCCACAATCGAGTATGCCCGTGCATGGCAGTGGCATGTGCCTGCGGCCCTGACCTGGTCTGGGGCAAGGCTATAATCGATGAGTTTTTGATGAGAAACTGAAATTCATGCCACACCTGGGCCTGTTTTTGCTTATTTTCCCACTATTGAGTATGCCAACACTTGGTCGAGGTAAGAGCCCACAACCTCGACCTGGTCTCTCGAATATGCCGGTCCTGGGGGAAGGCTATAATCGGTGAGTTTTCTTTGAGAAACTGACAATCCATGCCCCTGGGACTATTTTGCTGATTTTCTCACTACCGACTATGCCCGCACATGGCTTTAGTAAGTGATGACGGCCCCAACCTGGTCTCCCGACGGTGTCGATCATAGTGGAAGGTGATTAAGTGGCTAGTTTTTGATGAGAAACTGGCAATTCATGCCCCACCTGGGCCTGTTTTTGCTAATTTTCCCACGATCGAGTATGCCTGCACATGGTCGCGGCAAGTGCCCACGGTCTCGACCTGGTCTCCCGACAGTGCCAATCATGGGGCAAGGCTATAATCGACAAGTTTTCGATAAGAAAATGACAATCCGCGATCAACAGGCCTTTTTTCATTGATTTTTCCACAATCAAGTATGCCCGTGCATGTGCCCACGGCCCCGACCTAGTCTCCCGATGATGCCGATCGTGGGGGAAGGCTATAATCGACTAGTTTTCGATAAGAAACTGAAATTCATACTCCACTTGGGCCTGTTTCTGCTAATTTTCCCACTATCGAGTATGCTAGCACATGGTCACGGTAAGAGCTCACAACCCCAACCTGGTCTCCCGACTGTGCCGATCATGGGGGAAGGTTATAATCGGTAAGTTTTCTTTAAGAAATTGAAAATTTGTGCCCTTAGGCCTATTTTTGTTGATTTTCCCACTATCGAGTATGCCTGCACATGGTCGCAATAAGTGCTGACGGCCCTTACTTGGTCTCCTGACGGTGCCAATCATGGGGGAATGTGATTAATCAACGAGTTTTTAATGAGAAACTAACAATTCTTGCCCCATTTAGGCCTGTTTTTACATATTTTTCCACTACCGAGTATGCCAACACATGGTCGCGGTAAGAGATCACAACCCCGACCTGGTCTCCCAATTGTGCCGGTCACAGGGGAAGGCTATAATCGGTAAGTTTTCTTTGAGAAACTGAAAATTTGTGCCGCCTGGGCCAATTTTTGTTGATTTTCCCACTATCGAGTATGCCTGCACATGGCCGCGATAAGTGCTGACAGCCCCGATCTGATCTCCCGACGATGTCGGTCATGGGGGAAGGTAATTAATCAGTGAGTTTTTGATGAGAAACCGATAATTCTTCCCCCATCTGGGCCTGTTTCTGCTGATTTTCCCACTACCGAGTATGCCCACACATGGCCGCGGTAAGTGCCCACAGTCTCGACCTACTCTCCTGACAATGCCAATCGTGGGGGCAAGGCTATAATCGGCAAGTTTTCGATAAGAAACAGACAATCCGTGACCAGCTGGTCTTTTTTCACTTATTTTCCCACAATCAAGTATGCCCGTGCATGGCCGTGGCATGTGCCCACGGCCCCGACCTGGTCTCTCAACAGTGCTGGTAGTAGGGGCAAGGCTATAATTGACAAGTTTTCGATAAGAAACTGACAATTGATGCCTCACCTGGGCCTATTTCTGCTAATTTTTCCACTATCAATTATGCCTGCGCATGGCTGCGGTAACTACCCACGGGTTCGACCTGATCTCCTGATGATGTCGGTCATAGGGAAAGGCTATAATCGGCAAGTTTTCGATGAGAAACTGACAATTTGTGCCCCACCTAGTCCTGTTTCTATTAGTTTACCCTTACCGAGTATGCCTGCATTTGGTCGTAGTGATTGCCCCTGGCCTCGAGCTAGTGTCCCGACGGTGTCGATCATAAGGGAAGGCTATAATCGGCGAGTTTTTTATGAGAAACTGACAATTCTTGCCCCACTTGGGTTTGTTTCTGTTGATTTTCCCACTACTATGTATGCCTGCACATGGCCACGACAAGTGCCCACAGCCCGACCTGATCTGTCGATAGTGTTGATCATGGGGTAAGGCTATAATCGGCGAGTTTTCGATGAGAAATTGACAATCTGTGACCAACTAGCCTTGTTTTTGTTGATTTTCCTACAACCTAGTATGTCCACACATGGCCGTGGCATGTGCTCATGACACCGACCTGGTCTTCCAACAGTGCCAATTATGGGGGCAAGGCTATAATAAGTGAGTTTTTGTTGAGAAACTGATAGTGCCCCACACAAGTCTATTTCTGCTAATTTTCCCACTACGAAGTACCCACGACAAATACCCACGGCCCCGACCTGGTCTCCTGATGGTGTCGGCCATGGGGGAAGGCTATGATCGGCGAGTTTTCGATGAGAAATTGACAATTCATGCCCCACCTGTGCATTTGTTTGCTAATTTTCCAACTACCGAGTATGCCCGCACATGGCCGCGGTAAGTGCTAACGACCTCGACCTGGTCTCCCGATGGTGTCGATCATATAGGGAAGGCTATTAAACAGTGAGTTTTTGATGAGAAACTGACAATTCATGCCCCAACTGGGCCTGTTTCTATGGATTTTCCCACTACCGAGTACTCCTGCACATGCCCGCGATAACGGCCCACGGCCTCGACCTGATCTCCCGATGGTGTCGGTCCTAGGGGGAAAGCTATAATTGGTGAGTTTTTGATGAGAAACTGACAATTTGTGCCCCACCTGGTCCTGTTTCTATTAATTTTCCCTTACCGAGTATGCCGCATTTGATCGTAGTGAGTGCCCACAGCCCCGACCTAGTATCCAAACGGTGTCAATCGTGGGAGAAGGCTATAATCGGCGAGTTTTTTTATGAAAAATCGACAATTCTTGCCCCACCTGGGCTTGTTTTTGCTGATTTTCCCACTACTGAGTATGCCTACACATGGCCACGGCAAGTGCCCACAACCCCGACCTGGTCTCCCGATAGTGCTGGTCATGGGGTAAGGCTATAATCGGCGAGTTTTCAATGAGAAACTGACAATCCTTGACCAATTGGCCTTGTTTTTGCAGATTTTCCCACTATCGAGTACGCCCGCACATGACCGCGGCAAGTGCCCACGGCGCCAACCTGGTCTCCTGACAGTGCCGATCATGGGGCAAGGTTATAATCGATGAGTTTTTGATGAGAAATCTACAATTCGTGCCTACACATGGTCGTGTAAAGTGCCCGCGACCCCGACCTGATCTCCTGACAGTGCGGGTCATGGGGTAAGGCTATAATCAGTGAGTTTTAGATAAGAAATCGACAATCCATGACCAATTAGCATTGTTTCTGTTGATTTTCCCACTACCGAGTATGTTTGCACATGGCCGCGACATGTGCCCATGACCCCGACCTGGTCTCCCGACAGTCCGTGACCAACTGGCCTTTTTCACTAATTTTCCCACAATCAAGTATTCCCGTGCATGGCTGCGTCATATGCCCATGTCCCCAACCTGGTCTCCCAATGGTGTCGATGATGGGGGCAAAGCTATAATCGACTAGTTTTTGATGAGAAACCAAAATTCATGCTCCACTTGGGTCTGTTTCTGCTAATTTTCCCACTATCGAGTATGCCAACACATGGTCGCAGTAAGAGTTCACAACCCCAACCTGGTCTCCCGACTGTGCCGGTCATGGGGAAGGCTATAATCGATAAGTTTTCTTTAAGAAACTGATAATTCGTGCCCTCTGGGCCTATTGTTGCTGATTTTCCCACTATCGAGTATGCCCGCACATGGTTGCAGTAAGTGTTAACGGCCCCGACTTGATCTCCTGACAATGCCAGTCATAGGGGAAGGCAATTCATCGGCGAGTTTTTGATGAGAAACTGATAATTCTTGCCCCACCTAGGCCTAATTCTGTTGATTTTTCCACTATCGAGTATGCCAGCACATGGTCGCGGTAAGAGCCCACAACCCCAACCTCGTCTCCCAACTTTGCTGGTCATAGAGGAAGGCTATAATTGGTAAGTTTTCTTTGAGAAATTGACAATTCGTGCCCTCTGAGCCCATTTTTGTTGATTTTCCCATTACTGAGTATGCCCGCACATGGCCGCGGTAAGTGCTGACGGCCCCAACGTGGTCTCCCGACGGTGTCTATCATGGGGAAAGGCGATTAATCGATGAGTTTTTGATGAGAAACTGATAATTCTTCCCCCACTTGGGCCTATTTCTGCTGATTTTCTCACTACCGAGCATGCCTGCACATGGCCGCGACAAGTGCCCATGGTCCTGACCTAGTCTCCCTACATTGTCGATCATGGGGGCAAGGTTATAATCGGCGAGTTTTTGATAAGAAACCGACAATCCATGACCAACTGACCTTTTTTCACTGATTTTCCCACAATCAAGTATGCCTGTGCATGGCTGTGGCATTTGCCCACGACCCCGACCTAATCTCTAAACAGTTCCGGTTGTGGGGGCAAGGCTATAATCAATGAGTTTTCGATGAGAAACTGACAATTCGTGCCCCACTTGAGCCTATTTCTGCTGATTTTCCCACTACGAAGTATGGTTGTAGATGGTGACGACAACTGCCCACAGCTCAGACCTGGTCTCCGAATGGTGCCGGTCATGGGGGAAGGCTATGATCGACGAGTTTTCGATGAGAAACCAACAATTAGTGCCCCACCTAGTCCTGTTTCTATCGATTTTCCCTACGGTGTATGCCAGCATATTGTCATAGTGAGTGGCCACAGCCCCAACCTTGTACCCCGAGGGTGCCGACCATGGGGGAAGGCTATAATTGGTGAGTTTTTGTTGAGAAACTGACAATTCTTGCCCCACCTGGGCATTTTTCTGCTAATTTTCCAACTACCAAGTATGCCCACACATGGCTGCGATAAGTGCTGACGACTCCAACCTGGTCTCCCGATGGTGCCGGTCATAAAGGGAAGGCTATTAAGAGGTGAGTTTTTGATGAGAAACTGACAATTCATGTAGCACCCCGCCCCCGCCAGACCCGAACCTGATATCGATGGTGATATCCGAGCCCGTGCCCTACGAGGGTGGCGTACTAGAGCAATCACTGCAATTCAAAACTCAGAAAACATTTCTCTTTTTACAAAATCAATCTTATGCGCGGAAATCAGTAATAGTTCGGGCCCGATTTAAAACGAAAACATTTTCAATATATCACAATCTCAATTATGAAAAGGCACTCAAAAGTGCTCACTCATTTCATGTACAGAGAC
>JANVCQ010332767.1:0-20502 GCA_025531925.1 Erythroxylum plowmanianum
CGACCACTTCCCATTCCTCCCTAGTAAGGTATAGGTCGGCAATATCATTCCATTGCTCGGCCAAGGGATACCTCCACGGTTGGGATTCAAAGGTGGATCCTGGGGGCCTCACAAAGAAGTACTTCATCTTCCACGCTTTGATTGATCCTACTGTTCTAGCAGGACGATACTTCGCATCCCTATACTGGAGATGAGGAATCCCAGCCCCGACGCTTGAACTCTGATTCATTCTTAAAAAATGATGCAGGACACCGACCGATGGTGGACACCCGAAATGATGGCACAACAAAGCCAGACAGTTAATAAACCTCCAACCTTTTGGTAGAATCTGGCTCGGCCTTAACTGGTAGGTGCACCATACCTCATCAATGATTGGGGCGTATGGAAGCTTCATACCACCGACCGAGAAAAAGCTCTCTGTTACAGCAAAATAACGTCCCATGGTGCTATAGATCCGTTCATTCTTGGTAGCCAATCTGGGCCCCCACGACGAAGGAATGTTGTTCTTAATGATCGAGCGGGTCAGTTCCCTTTCAGTCATCGTTGATGGGTCAGTCGGTGGCTTTTCAACAACTTGCTCGTCCTTCCGGGCATTCGCCCCAATTTCTTCATTTCCCCCTGCCTCCGGCGCTTCATTTCCGCCGGCCTCCGACACCTCCACCATTTTCGCCGCTATCTCCAGTGGCCCAATAATTTGTAAAGCCCTCTTGGCTGCCTGTTCCTGATGGAGCTCCCTTAGAACTGTACTTACTCCTTCGCTATGACCCGAGGATGCTCGTAGTGAAGGCTGGCGAGGAGGCGATGAAACAGGAGAGGGGGAGCTAGCTTCATCCCTCAGTATAAGTTCACTTCTAGGGCTAATCGACGACATGAATACGAAAAAGAATTTGTAGGATAAGGATCAGAGAAAGGACGTACCTAGTTTGGTGACTGGAGTTGGGGATTTGGATGACGATGAAAAAGGAAATTCCGATGACTGCGAACAAGGAGACGAAGAAGAAAGGAAGCAAAGACTGGAGAATCGAACACACAGAAAGTGAAGAAGTGTGTCAATTCTGAGCATTTATAATAGAATACTGAACGAGCGTATTGGTGGATCTTGGACGCGTGGCAAAATCTGAGCCATGTGAATTAGGGTTATCAGTTACCCAGAGCGGCGCAACAGTCGAAAGGACGAGACCTGGAACGGCGCAATAGTTGAAAGGACATGTGTGACAGCTGCACAGTAGTTACAAAGACGTTTCATTTCAAAATTTGAAAAATCCACCAGTGGATACGTGTTGTAAGTAATGATTAAATCTAGTGCTTTGATTAGGCGTCTACGCCTGATCGGTCGATCTTATGTCTACGTTCGATCGGTCGGTCCTTCTCAACCCTCGATTGGTCGGCCTTATCCTGAGCCGTCATGCAATAAACGATGATGTCCGATCGATCGGGCCTATCACGAGCTGTCACGCTGATGAGCCGCACAATCCTTAGGTACTCCATCGACCCTTCTCCATGATCAGAGTCGAGGAGTAGGGGGCTTATGGTTGGGTTGGTCGTGCTAGGCCCAAGCCCAGACTCAGAATGGCGTATGGGCCAATCGGCCCATCCCTTAATGATTGACCTAATTCCTGTAGGTATTAGCTATATAAATTCATTACTTTATCATGAAAAAGGTACGACTTTCGAGAACCCCAGAATTCTTTATTCGCTAGCCACCAAAACTCTCACAAAAAGATTAACTTGAGCGCCGGAGGGACCTACGGACAGTCAACCCCCGGTGTGCCTTATTGTTTTGCAGGTAACTTTGAGTCAAAGTCAACCAATCTCATGAATCCAAGCAGCAGCGCCCAGTCCCATCAAAATCAGACAGAACCATTTTCTATATTAAGTGGCTATAAAAATTTACATTTAACTAATACAAGGATCAAATTTATTATCAATATTAAATCGTTTTAACATGTATTATATTATTATCTAACGCGTAAATGATGCATACCGTTCATCACACGGTATCTTAGTAAATTGATAGTATATTTGTTATTTACATTGAAAATATGTTTGAAATTGAAAATGTCATTCCATTGCCTAAGTAGTAACAGTCAAGCAAAATTTAATCTACAAAATAAAAGCTTGTTTATCTGATAAAATCCGTTGTGATGGCTCTTAACTGATTAGCCGCAGGTGGGTTCAACAGTAACTAAAGTTTCATCTATTAATCATCGCCAATCTTTTGTCGTACGACTACTGGTGATTATGGACGCCCTCGTAAGTTGTTATTACATAATCAGGATCATCTTTATCTCTTTCGACTCTCTTCTTCACCGGGCAGCCTTCAACTGAGCACCTGTAGTAATTCCTGCACGCGTATACTCCTCGTTATAATTAACTATAGCCGATAAAAGAAAAGTCTAAAGTCTGTTGTGAAATTTTGTTTCTAAGTTCGCAATACGTGTGTATAATATATATCTAAGGTTGTGGCCCATTCTTTGTAATACCAAATTGGAAGATATGAGATATGTACCTCGGGTTTGGACTATTCTTCACCATCTTCTTCCCGTACTTCCTCCACTTGAACCCGTCGTCCAGTATTTCTACTTCTGATTTTGTTTTGAATGCCACCCTTTCCTTGGCTTCCTTCTTCTCCCTATCTATTCTGTCCTCCCCTGTTAACAATGACGTAATCAAGGGTCAAAAGTGGGCAACATCCTTGGTCAGATATTATGTATGTAATGTAACAAAACAAAGGAGAAATATGACAATACCACCAGCTGAGAACACTAATACAGTAGAAGCTTAATATACATGTGTCAGATGCTACACATACCGCTACGCCGCTCGGGAGGACTTCTAGTGCCGCTCGACTCACCAACTACACGTGCTTGGTAAACAGGATTGTGGGAAGAATCAGATATCGCTAATGATGAATCGTCTTCCTCTGTCCACTCGTCGAACTTGAGAAATTCCGAAAACTCAAAGTTTGAGTACTGCTCCCCATCTACACGCTGATTAGAACTAGACATAATTAATTCACACTAGTAGCTATATGGATATCAAAGGAAGCTCCTTGATATTACCGATAATTATGGATACAATATATATGTATATATATACTAATAATGCCTAAGTAGAAAGGCGGCTTCGTTACCAGCTTCCTCCGACGCTGCAAAGAAACTTCAGTGGCAGTACCTTATAGTGACTTATAACAGAGAAGATTGGGCGTCACCTTCGCACCATGTGGGGTCTACCATGGACGACTTGAGAGTGGACTTTGTGTGAATCTGTTTTCGTGTTCACTTCACTCGTGCTAAGACAACCCCTTCCCAACGGCCATCGACCACAGACAAGTCAAAATCTACGACTCAAGACTCTCCCTCCACTTCCACCTTTGTTTCACGTTAAATTGCTTCTCTACAATAAACTTTTAATATGTAGATGGAAATTAAAGCTGCTATGTTTAATCTAGTATTAATTCTTAAACATATATATTTATACACAACCCAACCGTAGCTGTTTAGTAAAGGCAAGTAGAGGAAAACTAATTTATATGAATCCTGGTTTGCTATAGGAGATAAGTTGGTATAAATGTTTGTACATTGTCGTTTTTTTTTCTTTTTAGCCGGCTAGTTTACAGCAAAAATTTGTCTTATTCTGAAGTCCTGAATCATTAATATATCAAACTCTTTTCACATCCATTGCATGGTCTTTTATCTTTTTGCGGTTGAAAGAAAATACGATAAGACGGACTTTGAACAAAATAAAAAGGAAATTGAAGGTATATGTAAAAATTGGCGTATCATGGGAATCCGTTTTGCGGGGTCAGGGTGTTATAAGGAGACTCCTTAAAAAAGAAAAAAGATCTTCTCTTCAGTATTACTCTATTTTATTCTGTCTCATGAAATCTCAGCTATTTATTTTACAGGACCTACGCGGGATCCACGCGTAATTTACACAGGATCTATATAAATAAATGGCTGAAATTCATTGAACAGAATAAGATACTATAATATTTAACAAGAGATCTAGACTCCTTAAAAAGAGGACACATTGTGCTGTGCTGGCTTAAGAATATTTGTTTGGTATTAAACCGAGGAACATGTTAAGGCTGTCAAAGACTATATCCTTAAACCAATGGAATCTGTCCACTTATATAAGAGGACTATTGACTAGATGTCATATGGTCATTGAGCGTCAATGTCAATAATCAAATTAATGACATTCAGAATCTTTGACGATAGAAGCCAATTGCAACCACCCTGTGCTTATCATTATTAGCACCAAGCTGCTTGACTCAACTCAACGAAGCTCACCCGCAACTTCCCTATTAAAAGCTTTTTCGTTTTAGTACAGCACATTGAACCCTCACTTCCCCGAACTAGTTACTTCAAAAAGCGTACATAATGAACAAAAACGTTGAAAGAGAGGAATAGATTCGCATTAGAAAATGTTACGTATTCGTACTCACGACCACAAGCATTTCGTACTCAGTTTCTTTATTTTAGGCATGTGTCAAGATCAGTCCATGGCCATTCCATTTTGGTGTTAGTTCGAGGAAGCACACTCCACGTTTAGCAGAAAATGACTTCTTACTCGCCTTTAGTAGTTATGATTTTTTAAAATTAAAAAGAATTTTACTGGTGAATAAAGCTCCTGAAGGAGTTACATCATGAAACAAGGATTCTTGGAGACCAGATCCTTAAATGTTTACACATAATATGACCATGATGTTAGCTTAAAATTTATTTTTAACAATTTTGAAGATAATTGGATAGTATTTCAAATTTTAAATTAGATTTATTTTCTTGTAAAATTAACGGTCTAATTCTTAAAAAGAAAATAAAATAATAAGAAATACACGTTCATTCTTGCAAGAACCTTTTTTATAAACTTATCTTATTAGAAATGATTTATCCAAAAAGATCCTACTAATTATAAAAGTCATATATTAGCTCCATGATTATTGAAAGATTTTTTGCAAAGATGACATTGAAATTGTTCAAGGTTAAATCTATCTACTTGACTAAAAATGCGAGTGAAGCAATGACTAATTAAAGAAATTGACTAATTAAGGAAGAGCAACATCACTTATGAAGTAGAGCAAACATATTCCGATTGTCAAAACATTTTGAGCAGCATTTATATTCTTGAAAATCATATCATTACTATTGTGCTTTAGAAAGTGAAATCACTCTATCAAGAAAAGAAATTGTCATTTTGTTTTTCTGTGAGCTTGTTAGAAGCTTGTTATATACTTCAAGTGTGAAAGGTTAAAAAATCTTAAAAAATATGTACTTGTGAGCTTAGAGAGGCTTGCTAAATTTAATACTCGATTTTTATAGTGAAATACTCAAGTTGAATACTTGGAGACTAGACGTAGGCTTAGGTTATAAGTAGAACCACTATAAATCGACTGCGTCTTTCTTTTCTCTCTCTTTAACTTTTAAATTTCAGTATTATATTGTGTCTGTGTGTTGGCTTTAAAAGGCTTATTATGTTTTTAACTTACAAGAGGTTCCTTTCAGTTTTAATAAGAACCTTTTGTTTTTAAATTGTTTTAACATGATTTATCATTTAGTAGGCTCCTTTCATTTAAGCAGGATCCTATCCCACAAAAGGCTCCTATTGATTAATATGCTCCTGTTGTTTAAAAATGCTTTATCATTTGACAGGCTCCTATTATTTTAACTAGGATTTGTTTATTATACGAATTGAAAAAATTGCGAAAAATTTTTATACACAAAATTCACTCACCTCTTACGTGTGTTTGCTTTTATCATTTGGTATCAGAGCGAGGATTCACATTTATTATGTTTTATAGCACGTGATAAATCATGACAAACACCTTGAGAAGTTTTGAAGGACAATCCATCTCAAAGCCTCCTTACTTCAATGGAAAAACTATTCATACTGGAAAGAGAGAATGACTATTTATCTTCAATCTGTAGATATCGAAGTATAATAAGCAATTAAAGTTAGTGCTACAATTCCCACTTCTAATAACGTAGAAATATGGATTGATGTTGACAGGAGAAATGCACAACTAAATACTAAGGCAAAACATAACCTAATATGTGAATTGTCTTCAGAAGAATATGAAAAGATATCTTACTACTTTATAATAAAAGAAATGCGGGACAAACTTTGAGTCACTTTTGAAGGAACAAATAAGGTAAATAAGCATAGAATAAGTCTTTTAATGCATCAATATGAAACTATTGACATGAAACAGAGAGAGACCATAGACGAATTCTTCTCTACAACAACATCATCACGGCCTTAAAGAACTTTGAAAAGATATATCACAATGACGAGCTCGTAATGAAGATTCTGAGGTCACTATTAAAGGAATGGAAACCTAAGGTAACAACTCTAAAAACGGCAAAGGATCTAGACACTATTTCACTCGACTAGCTATGAGGGAATCTAATGATCCATGAAACTGAGCTTAGACGAGATGAAATGGAATGGCACTGAAAGCAACTAACAAATCAAATAGTGATGAAAGTGATACTGGGTTGCAAATAGATGGAGACGACAAGTTCAACTTTATGGTCAGAAAATATGTCGGCTTCTATAAAAAGAAGCTAATAAAGAAAAAAGAAGGAAATAAGAAAGTCAAAAATAAAGGAAATAAGAAAGCCAGAAATAATAGGTTCATCTCAAAAGGTAGTAGCAATATTAACAATACACAAAACAATCAAACCATATGCTATCACTGCAAGAAGTCTGGACACACAAGACTAGAATGTCCTCTTCTTTAAAAGGACAACTTAGAGATCAAAAAATCCAGAAAACAAGTGATGACTACAGCATGGTCAGATGAGGATTATGAAAACTTTGAAGAAGAAAAACTAAAAGAAGTAAGCAATGTTTGCTTCATGGCTAAATTAGGAGACGATGAGATATATTATTCTGACTCTGATATTGAAATTAATGAATTCAAAAATGCATATCATGAATTGTATGATTAGTACAAAAGGCTGATGGTGAAGTATTTTAAAGAAGTTGAGAAGTCCAAAACCAATGATGTATCATTGAAGAGCAAGATTAAATCACTAAAATTTGTGAATGAAAATTTGGCGACAAAGAATATGTCTATTGAGATTGACTATAATCAAAAGGTTTCTGAAAAGGAAGTTCTAGAAGAAAGAGTAGCTAAGCTGGAAAATATGATGCTAAAAAATGATTATGATAAGGTAAAACAATTAAAAGAAAAAGTTGCTGCCTTAGAACTTTAAAAGGAGAAAAATGCTAGAAAGATTTTATCTCTAGAGAAAGATATGGAAAATTTCGTTGATGAAAGGAAGAATATTGATGCATTGCTTGGTAGCATTAAATGCATTTTTAGTAAGGCTGAAATAGGATACCATTAAAATAACAATATCATGTCACACAAAAACTTCTTTGTTAAATCCAACAACTCTTATAGCCAAAACAGTAGGAACCTGATAAGCAAAAAAAATCATAACAACTATCATTGACCTGTTTCGTGCGATTATTATGGTAAACATAGTCAAATTAGTTATTCTTGTAATTTTCATAAAAAGAAATTATCTCAGATGCATTTTGGACTAAAGGGTTAAAATACTAACCTAGAAGGACCCAGAAAAATTTGGATACCTAAAATGAGATAATATTTTTTATAGATATGCTTCAAAATAGAGACAAGAGAAAATCAATTGATAGTTAATAGCGGTTGTGTGAGACACATGATAGGTGAAATATCGCATTTCAACTATATTGAAAGGAAAGACAGAGATTATGTTATCTTTGGAGAAAAAAATAAAGAAAAGGTCACCGAAGTTGGTAAAATTGGTAATTCTGACTCTACCTCTATTGATAACATTCTCTTTGTTGATGATTTGAAACATAATTTGTCGAGTGTGAGCCAGCAATGTGACAAAGGTCACAATTCATTTTCTATGCATCTTATTGTGAAATTGTCGATATTCATAGTGATAATATTATGTTTGTTGGTCCTAGAAATCAAAATATATATTGTGCTAAACTAGAAGACATGTCCTCACAAAAACTATCAAGTGTTTTATCTCTCTAGAAAAGGATTTGTTTATCTGGCACATGAGATTCGAATATACCAGCATGAGCATTTTATCAAAATTGACTAAAAACGAGTTATTAAAAGGAGTATCAACCATAAAAAGAAATCAGGTTTGTGAGGCTTGTTTAAAAGGTAAACAAGTCAGAAGCAACTTTTCTCCTAAAAATATGGATGATGCTTTTGAAGTGTTTGAGAAGCTTTGCAGAAAAATTCAGATATAAAAAGGGTACTGCATCACTTCAATTTGAAGCGATCATGGAGGAGAATTTGATAATAGAAAATTTGAAGAATCCTGTGACAACAATGGTATAACTCATAACTTCTCTTACCCAAGGATGCCTAAAAAAATTGGAGTTATAGAGAGAAAGAACAAAACTTTGGTTACACAAATATTAGGAACATTAAGGTGGCTTTGATTAACCTTTTAATATATGATTTTTCTATACAACATAATTATTTCATCATATAATGTTTCGATTAGATATATAGCCTAGAATTAATGCCTACTCTATTTGAGTCCAATCATATTAGTTCTCTACCATTAGTAATTGAAGTTATTAATGAGATTTGAAAATTATTTTCAAGGTGTTATTCCAACGTCAATAATTTTCTGAATTAATATTAATCAAGAGCAAAGGAAGATTATTCCTAGTTACTTTAGGGTGACAAATCCTATATTGATCTCTCAATTACCTTCTATAGTTCATGCTATATTCAATATCTACTGGTTAAATAAACCTTGACCAGGATATATTATAAATAGTACCAAAATATAACATTCTCCATATAAGATACTACATATAAGTAATGTTCTAAACGGAATTCTTTCATCAGGTCAATTCAGTGAACTTATTTTCTAATAAGTATCTACATGTTTATTAAAAATCTTTATATTTTAGTTTGTGAGATCAACTACTTCTTGTATAAGAAAGAAATATAATGTGTACTGGTCATTTTATACTCTATGAATTTTTAGTCTCAATAGGACAATGATTACAAACCATTTAAGAATAATATATAAATACAATATGAATATTATAATTATAATCTCATCATAATTTTATTTACAATGTATGTTTATCCTATGAACTTTATCATATATATTATTTAATTAAATGAATATGCATAACATAAAGATGTCTATTTAAATAATTATGTCACGAAAAGTACAACTAATTGGATAGTTGTCCACTATAAATTAGCAAATTGATCTAATTAAGACAAAGAAGTAAAGTGAGTTAAAAAATGAAAACATGATCAATGGGAAGAAGTTAAGAGATCCAATTTCTTCGTTTCAATTCTTGTGCTTTAACCTATAACTGTGATAATTGTTAATAAAGTAATGAATGATCAACATCTACTTAAGAGCAGTTGATAAACAACAAAAGTAGTTATCAATTTCTCACTCTCATTTACTAAATTCTCGATTCTCCTTGACTCTAATTCTCTTCTTAGTCTCTTAATCTCAATTGAATTTCTGAAATCTTCTGTTTTCTTGTAAACATTTCATATTGAAATAGTTAAAAAAAAATTGCAAAATCGTTTAGCCTTTTTATCTTTTGAAGCATGGACTTTGGTAGAGAAGACTTAGCGTGATGGTTGACAAGTTTATATTCAAAATCGAATTCATCTGTTGAAGAGTCAGTGGCACTTAATGGATGAAGAGAAGTGTAAACTATTGCTATACATCAACATAATCTGTTGTAATTATTCCCTCTCAAGTTATCTGTTACAACGCGGAACCCGACTGAGTATGATTTCACTTAAAAGTCTCTCTTTTACTATTTCAATGTGTATCAAATAATTAATAACGTCTGGTTACTGAATAATACAGATTTACCACTGACGGTTACATTATCCTCTTCCATGATTTTGTGTCTTCTTTTCCCCTTTTCTTCACATGGAATTTAATCATTTGAAACACTTGTTTCTATTATCTTAGCAACCTTAAACTTCAGTCTCTGGTTTGTCATCAGGGTGCACCTACAACATCATAATGAAATATCAAACAAACAATATCATCTAAAGCATGTGCAGCAATGGCTATCTTAGGAATTTAAACCTTTTTAATTCTCCAGAAACAAAAGTTCAGTTCAATTTAAATCAACGAACTCAAATTGCTGACTTTTTCCGTAATATCTGTCTCGAAAGGTTTTGGTTTTGATCTCGACTTATCCTTTTACATTTTTGACTCTTAGTTTACATTTAATCAACTTTCTCTTGACCTTGTTATCAGACAGCTTATATCTACCCTTCAGAAAAACAGCATATGTTGCCAAATTCACAGTGCAGGAAATAAAATTATAACTGCAGTAAGGAAATTGGAAAGTTTTAATCTTGCCTGATGGTTTTTTTCTTCATTGAGAGTTTTAGATCTAAGCTTTAGCTCTCCTCTATGGGTGGTCATCTCATCCAGTATCTCAGCATCATTGCATTCTATATTAATATCCACATGCTCATCCGCACCATTTCCTTCAACCACCTGCAATCGTAGTTCAGTGTAAGTTAAAAGAGTGTGGCCTGAATTGACAAATCTCCAGAACTGCACCCGACAAATCTGTTTAACGCTGCACAACTCTTTATTGGGATGTAAGCTTTGTGAGTGATGGATGGTTCTTGTACTTGCTTTGATACTGTAATATGTAATAGGAACCGAATTATCATCCAGACATGAAGTGTGGTATTAATCATATTCTTCATAATTATCATCAAACTCACTAGACAACATTATGTGGGAGTCTGACCATGGCCTATGGATAAAGCAAGGAAAAGAATAATGCAATACGATCCACTGTTTGTTAATGAGCAAAACAGAATCGTCTGTCATATATGTTAATTTATCATTTAGCTGTTGTCAATATATATAGTAACAAATTTCTCTAGCGACTGAGAAATAATAAGCTTAAGAATCGCTTTTTTTTTTTTAATTATAAAACCATACTGGATAAGAGATCTCGTACCTTGAATGACACAGAAAGATTACGTTTGGGAGCTGGGTCAATTTCCTCGTAGTCAGCTGCATCCAACTCTCGAAGATAAACTAGATGAAAAAGTTTGGGAAGAAAATGCTGCCTTATAATTACCAAGAGAAAGAGTGGGAGGGGAAACAGTATGCCAAAGATAGGTATCCATGTTATTCCAAAACAAGCGAAAAGGTACCCCAGCTGGAAAGCGGTGAACTTAGCAATATGTTTGAATGGAACCCTTTCGACGAAGGAAACATGTGAATTTTCTAAAACCCTGCCAAAGAGTAATTTTAAATGAGCATTTTTCGCAGTGAAAACTAATGTTGATCTATTACATTTAAAAAAAAAAAAGTTTTCAAAGAGTAATCACAATTTACTTGAATCGGCGGCCGGGGCTAACGAAGAGCAGCAAAATCCTTTCCCAGAATTGGCTCCCAGGAAGACTGTCTATGGCCATGTAAGCAAAGTATCCCCAGAGCACGGATGTTGGTATCTTCTTGATCAGAGGCATGGCCATTAGCGAAATACCAACTAGTAATGATTGCAGAAAGTTGCTAAGTCTTTGCTCTTTAACCCGAACTGGAAGATACGTGTCAATATGTTTTCCAGGATCAAAGCCACCTTTCATGATTCCTCCGTCATCCACTTTCAAAATCGAATCTTTCAATTCTTTAAGTTCTTTAGCCGCAGAGGGCTGTAAGATATGAACATAGTCACGGAAAATAGGTGAGTACATCAGTTTAGATGATGCTTTCAGTAAAGTTTTCTCTATAATACCAAGTATTGAAGATGAATGAGATAAGCTGAGAACTTACAGGTGTAGATTTGTCCATTTTAATGAATATCGACTCCATACTACCATAAATTTCAGATGAGCTTCCATTTTGTTTTACACATTCCTTAGCACTTTTTACCATTTTCTTCCTTATCAGCTGCATATATGCGAAAAACTTTAAGGCTATCTAACAGTCATGTGCCGACAGAAAATGAACAAATTTCCCATTTAGTCTGGTGAGAACCTGTCTATTAAGAACCGCAAGACTCTTTGTGTGCATTGGAGATTGTGGAAGTACACCATTAGATGGAGGGATTCCGAGCAATCCACATATCAAAGTCTAGATTAATGAATAATGGAAATCAAAGTTAGTTGTTAAGAAATGAGTGACGGGTACTATGAATGGTGATAACATATAAAAGATCAAGTAATACCATAAAGCCAAGTAGTAAGATGTCGTAATGATAGGCAGATGGATTCTTGAGATTGAAATCCTTTTGTTGTGCCAATTGTGAGGCCACACTATGGTCAAAAAAATAAAGACCAGCAACCATCGAAGCAGGTATGATGGCGGCAAATATGTAAGCCGGTGGTACCTTGGCCATGTCCTGAATTTTAAGGAGGTTACGGTTAGATACCGCTTATACTATCTGTTCTTCGGTAAACTGATATCAAACTTTTTAGGCATAGATTCCCTCCCTTTCATATCGTAAAAGTCCCATAGTTAATAAGTAAGCATCTCCAGGTGGCTGCGCAGTGTTACCTTAACTACTGTCCAATGCTTCAAGGATTCTGTGTCCCATGGAAGAGGACTTTCAAGCCTTCTTGGGACTCCAGCAGGTACTCTGCTAGGTATACTAAATGACAATGTTGCCCAAGCTAATACCACTAAAGGGACACCATAATCCGCAATAAAACTGCGCAACCATCCTACAGTAACGGGAGCAAATGAGCTCTTGCTAGAAGTAAAGTTTAAAAGGACTTGTCTTACAAGGTGCTTCGCAGACCTGTTCCATATTGCCATGATCTTGCTCCTCTGCTCTTTAACGCGGTAAAAAGTAGGCCAAATGTGAAAATCACTCCCAACAGCCCGTTGGCGTAGAGCCACTCAAAAGTGTACTTCTCTAGCTCTGTATTTCCACGTACAGGAATATGGAATTCACTTACAATTCCCTATGAGCCCAAAAGTTAGGAAATTAAAGAAGCAAAACATTTCAGCGTCATCATCAGTTGCAATGTTCTAGCTACAGTTTTGCAAGGAAAAAAAGATGCTCTACCTTCACTGCTTGTTGAATGAAAAGTACAGCAATCAGCATCCCAAAAGTTTCACCTGCAATCCTTGTAAACCTACCGATAACTGTGCAAGCGTTGAATATTGCAAGTAGAAAGAGTAGGAGAGCTGTCCAAGCACAAACCCTACAGAATTCAAATCAGAATTAAAAAAAAACACACTCAGATCTCTAATGGTGGAAATGTGATAATAGGTCAAAAAGTAGTTACCATCCAGCCCAAGCCAAGTAGAGCTTTTGTCCAATGGAATCTGTTCCTTTAGCAAAATTGTACAAATAACTATACATTATAACCGTTGGTTCTGCAACTCCAACGATTAACAATGGCTGCCCACCAAACAAGGAATGTATGATGCCACAAATTGCGGTGGAGGCCAGTGTTTCCACAGCACTAAGGCTTCCATCTAAAAGAACCAGAAAATTCTGTTAGGATGCGATTAAGTAGGACAACTAGCTAAATTTATGCCTGGGCAACGATCTAGTTCATACACTCTTGAATCTGATTTTAAAAGGGAAATCATGATCTACCAGTCTCTTTGCTTAGTTGCTCCCCAAACGCAATGACTGGCAGAGCAGAAGCAAAGAATATGTAAGTTGTTGGAGCTAATATCCTGCCATGAATGTAAATGAAATTACAATCAGCTGATAGTCATAAGCCATGTCTCAATTTACACACCACAGAATTTCAACTCCTAAGGAGTAGAGAAAAACAATAGAAGATAGTGTACCTGAAGCCCAAGCTAAGTGAACTCCTCCAATCTTCTTTATAACATGCTTTTCTTGCTTTGAAGTCTTCAACAATCCCTTTGAACGGGGATTTGAAAATGTTCATGTCTTGAAAGGCATAAAGAAGAGAATTGGTCGTTAAAAGAGAGTGGAGAAAAATGCCGCGGATTTAAAAGAGTTCGGTACAGAACTGAGGTAACGTACAGCATTGACAATCAAATCATGGGTCTCTTTCGTATGCTCTATTTTCAAAAAGAATTCGCGAGGCCAACTTCCACATGAAAAAATATATATATATATATACATATATAGAGAGAGCGAGAGAGAGAGACAGAGAAATCGATATATATGCAGAAAAAGTTCGGATGTCCAAGTAGTGTAGATAATGAGATTTTCTCCCGAGAAGCGCAAGAAAAAAGGAAAGCATGTATACAATCAAGCCTGACAGGAATACGTTGATCAAGAAACAGTTGCACTGCTCCAAAAGATAAGGAAAGCAAAACAAAACGCAGTGAAGAACGCAGATAAAATCTTATCATTTCTCACCTAGAAAACAGACACCGATGCGTGATCGACGTCCGTAGTAAGGTTGAAGGCACTCAAACAAGAGACGGTCGAGTTTTAGAGCGAGCAGCTTTTTCCCCTCCAATGCTCTTCAAGAAAAAAATGATTTATACGTTGGAAATGGCACAACTTTGGAGGTGCAATTATAATACTCGAAGTGTTGTTGTTATATATCAGTTCCATAATCTCAACATTTATTCTTCGAAAGATAATAACCTTTCGAAGACCGTATCAGTTCATTTGACAACGTATCGTCCCTTGTTTTTTATTATTAGTAAAAGACAAACAAAGAGAATTACCCAACCTAGCAAACAACTTATAGTTGATATTGCTTCTGTTGTTTGTCTGTTACTGACAGAACGATTTACGAAGATCACGTCTGTTTATATGGTTTTATTGTTCCGTTCATGCTACGCATCAGATGCCGGCTGGAGCATAAGAGATACATTATACATACAGCCTCCTTCATCTCACAACTTACCCATTCATTCATTTATTCTAGATCTTGTTGCTTTCCTTGGTTGACAAGATCAAATACCGTTGTCTCCAATTTCACAGGGGTATTTCACAAGAAGTAGAAAGGGTTGAGTTGGACTAACGGGTTTCCTAGGAATGGAATATAATGCATATGTTGATGCTCTCCAAGCAGTTTCATAATTTAGTACTACTAATAACTCAACTTCCAAATATTTTGTAATTCCATATCTTCCTTAACTTTATATTAGCGGTAATGGCATCTTCTTCTTCCAAGAAACCAAATTCTTCTTCTTCTCCTTCTCAGAATACGTCATCCGCTCTAAAACCACAGTCCCCTGATCTCTCTTTATCTAGTGACTTCCCTGTGCTCCTTGCTTCTAATTTTGGGAATGCAAATCTCAATCTAATGCTCACTGGGAATTCTCTACAACTGAACAACTTTACTTGAAACAAAATTGTGGAAACCCCCAAACTTTTGGTAATCTTTCTTTCGCCTGCTATGGAAGTACTGAATATCAGCGCCAAAACAGTGGCTACCTTCCCACTTATAGGTTTTCTATGAAGAAAAGGCTTTCCTTTCCCAAGGTTCAAGTGGAGAACATGCTTGTTAATAAGATGATTTCTTTATAAGTTCTCCTCTGAGTTTAAAGCGGAAAAGATACTAGAAGTTAGACCTCGACACTTTTAAGGAATGCCCCCATTCATTCAGAATCAAACACCGGGCCTCTCTTTGGACTTAACCCTACAGAACTAGCATTCCAATTAATGTAAATTCCTACAAGATCCCTATGGAACACTAGTCCTCGGAAGGCTTGAGTCATTTGGCTAGTAAACTTGGCAAACCTCTGACCTTGGATGAAATAATTAATTGCTAACTTAAACGTAAATATGATGCACACGTGTTTGTGTTTGTATTGAAGTTGACATTTGTAAGCTACTTCTTGAAGCCATTAGGATCTCCAAACTTGATGAACTTGGAAGTCTAGTAGAGGACTCCATTTTCCTTAACACGTGCAAAAGCCTTCCCCAGGAGGCACAATAGAAAGGTCGCTCCCTAAAGGGTAAGAGACCCTAAGGACTATTGATAAAACTCTAGTGATAGAGTAGCAAAAAGAAACCGAGGGAAGGAACATGAATTTGGAGGATTCAAATTTCCTCAATGACAATCCTCCTCTTCCTCCTCGTTCTACTAACTCAAAAGAATTAAGGAACCAAATATTTGTAAAACATTGATGATAAAGTTAGTAGAATCTACTAAAGCGCCTAATCTTGTAATAAAGTCCAGGTCTGATATAAATGGCCTCCAAAACTCTGCAGATCCTCCAGATGCCAATTTGGAGATTCTTGTCAATTTCGATTAAGGACATTGCCAAAAAGTGCAACTTTGATCTAGTTTCCTCCTTGAGAATCTAATTTCTAACAGATCCCTTAATGGTATGCTTTTGATACTTTGTTAAGGCTTTACAACGAGGCTGTTATTATTTGGGAGGGTATTCCGTTTAGTCCTTTCTATAATGTTTAACATTTCCTTATTATTAATGAGTTTCTTTACATTAAAAAAAATCATTACCATATATAAGATCAAGTAAGTGAGAAACATCATGAGTCTTTTGACACATTGGAAATTTTGATAGAATATTTCTATATAGTGTGGAAAACAAAATTTGCATTGTTTTACAATTTAATGGAAATAGTATTATCATTCTACGCTCTTCTCACTACAAGAAAAATACCTCTTCTGCAACGTTTTAAAAACGTCTCAAATGGTCAATAAACGTCGAAGAATGCTATTTGTGATTTTTTTTATAAAAAACGTCACAAAAAATATCGTTGAAGGTCGAGTAGGGAAACGATTTCAGCGACGTTTTATGGAAAACGTCGCAGAAAACCTGTTGATTCACCTACGTTTCGTAAAATGTCATAAAAAGATAATGGAATAGGCGACGTCTAAAGAAAACATCATGGAGACCCTGAAACTATCTGCGACGTTTTATGTGACAATCGACGACGTTTGGGAATAAACGTCGCGGATTGTTAGGAAATTAATTTGTGTAAATATTCGAGAATAATTTTATTATAATTAATTTTCAATTTTAAATAATTAAATTTTTTCATTCATCCGAAAATAAAATTAAATTTGAGAATTATTAAAATTTAATTTGAATTTTTCTTTAAATTCGAATATGGTTTTAAATTTTAATAATTATTTGTTCTTTTTATTTTGTTTCAATAGTCGGAAAATAATTTTAATTTAATTATTATTCTGGTTTAATAATTAATTTTTGAAAACAAATTTATTAAATCTTATTTATTTAATAACTATTTAATATTATTAATGGAATTTATTTATTTAATAATTCTTCAATTTGTTGAGTATATCATTAATTTGCGAATGATTAATCATATATAACAAGAATTTAATACATGTAAACAATGAATTATTTAATTGCAATTCCCAAACATGTCATAATATAGTAATTAATATAAATAATATGTCATAAGTGTTTAATATATCAGTATGAGTACTTATCTAATCTAAATGAATATTATGTGTAGAACATAAAAGTTTCAAAACCTTGTTTTGTTATTCAACTTCGGTAGTTAATTTATCCTGCATTTCTTCAAATTTTTTGGTCAATTCATCGACTTTAGACTGTAACCCCTCATTAACCTTCTTCAACTTCTCTAATTTGTCTCGAAGTCTCTTTCTGACTGGAGTCTTCCCTTGTGGTCGAGGCCCCATTCCCATGCCAATAATGTAATCTGATCTAGTGCCCAAGACTTTGTCTCACACTTCATTCACTATCATTGGATGACCTTGTTCTGTTGAATGTGTCAATTCTTGACACATCAAGTCCTAAAAAAATAAAGAATTAATTACATACACAGTCTCATTTAAGAAATATTTGTAAATGAACTATGTACTCACCCATTTTTCTTTGCATTCGGTAGTTATCTATTGACCTTTACTTTAATCATAATGAGTGTGATACCATAACTTCATCCGGTCACACTCTTCTCCATCTCTGTCACTCTGTTGTATAAAAATATATAAATAGTAATATTTATTATAAAATTTGAAATGTCAATAAAAGTAAAATATAATTAAAAAGATAATAACTCACAATCTCATGTTGTATCGCTACAAAGGCGTTGAAGTCGGAGTTTGGTCGACATTTGACCTGACTCCTAGCCAATTTTGCTTTTTGACTTTTTTCCTAATCGTACACATATCAAAATCTATTATAACATCTATAAATCGCAATTCATAAATACTAAAATATAATTAATTGTCAAAAAAGTAGTGAAATTAGGTTTTTTGATCAAATAAACTAATCTTTGTAGCTGATTGCTCCCAATATTCTCATAAATCTATCTACTCTGCCACTATGACATTGTGCGACTTAACATCCTTTCCGTGCTTGGTAAAGTGCTTTTTAAAACTATATCTTTGATCTTTAGACCTTAAAGCAATAAACTTCTTCACAGCAGCACATACTTCGTTGTCATTCCTCAATTCCTTCACTTCCAACTTTTGCTACAAAAAAGTATAAATTATTGGTCAAAGCTTTAGGCATATGGAAAACACGTACAAATTAGATAGGTTTATAATACTTATGTCTAACTTATCAAATGCAATGTCTAGCTCCTCATTAGTAATGTTTTTCCATTTTGTTCTTACAAGTAATGAAGTTCGGGATACCACACCAATCTCACTCGAGAATTTGGCAGATTGTATGAAGTTGGTTGGTCGTCCTTCAGTAGGAGAGATCTCTATCTCTAATCTCTTACCTATCGCCTTGTTAATCTTTGCTAATCCGTGTCCTTTTGTGACACCCCTTGTTTTTTTTGGATCAGTCGTGGATCCTAAAATAACAAAGGAATAATTTATAATGAGCATATAACATACTCTTAATTGGTTAGATAAGCAAAATAATTAAACTTAATAAATTTCACCAATGTGATGTGAAAGATCAAACCTATAGTGCGTGCAGAAGAAGGGACCACAGTGGGAATAATAGTCTGATTTACTGGTGTCTGATAATCAGAAGTTGGAGGCATCTCTTGAGAAGTTGATGGAGAACTAATATTGCATCGTATGTTCATAATTTGTTCATACTTATATCTAGGATGAATAATAGGCATAGATGTGACTTCTCTTGGTGTTGGAGTAGGCTCACAAGGTGCAGGTGTCTGATTTTGTGGCTGTGTATGAGCAGATGACTCATTAGCTATGCTTCCAAGAAGCTGACGGTACCGCGATTGCAGTTTTGTCGATACTAAGCTACTTGGTGTAGCCTTATTCTTCTTCTTGGGTTGACCAGGTCCCATGTGAATCACATGCATTCAATTTGACTTTAGATTTCAAAGTATATATGCATCAACCATATTTAAAGAAAATAGCAAAAACCGACATACTCTGAATAAATGATTCAACATTTTTGTTTCTCCTCCCTAATCAATCTGTTCAAATCCAACAAAGTATAGTAGTTATAGTAGTTGAAGGTTCGGATGGCAATTGGATCTGATTAAATTATAGCTAAATTCATAATGTTGAAGAATTAAATCCCTAAACACTACAAGTGACTTTTAGAAACCTATTAGTTTGATTTATGTGTTTGTTTCAGTTCCTAGATGTTTCATTTACTTTCATTGTCCTTTTTATTTTCACTTTCAATTCAAAGTTGCAGCAGCCCCTATTTTCAGTTTATAGTACTCATATGTAAGTCCTATGCCACTATGTGCCTCTCTTGTAAGCACATTGGTGATGATTAGCATCTAAAAGGGCAATGAACCAAAATAAGGAAATGTACATGTTCTATCATTTATAAGGGTATACATGTTCTATCATTTATAAGGAAATGTACTAAAGTATATGCAGGAGGGCTGAAGTGAGTCAATAAGGAAATGTACATGTTCTGTCATTTATAAGGGTATACATGTTCTATCATTAAGAAAATGTACTAAAGTATGATAACTTTACAAAACACAATGTTTGCCAACATTGAAGAGTTCACCAAATGTGAAATAACATAAATAATTGAAGAGATAAAGGAAGAGAAACATTTATGATATATAATGGTTAAATCGTTTTTCTTTATATAGGTTTACTTCTGAAGTTCACTTGGAAATCTCAAATTTAGTATTGCCCTTTTTCAATAAGTGAAAATTAAACTTATCTTTTACCAATGGTGAAAATGAAACCTCATTGTAGTACATTTCTACCAATGGTGAAAGTTCACAGATTCATATGATAAACACATTGGATATCGAAGTTGGACAATCAATGTAAGAAACTGCAGCTATGAACTCATATGGTATCTAAGACAAAGTCAATTAATGGGATTGGTTCGTTACAATCCCCTTTAGACAATACGTGAATATTAGTAGGTTTGAGAGTCAATGCAGCTGTTAATTTGGTGCTTCAATTATAGAAGTAATTGTCTACTGTGTATAAAGGTAATTGTCTACTGTTAATTTTCACTCACTGTTATAAAAACTTGTCTACTATGTATTGGCTTTGTCTGGAAAAGTTGAGCAAATAGGTTAAGAGTAAAGGAAAAGGGTAGGTCATGGGTGAGCTCAAATGTACAAACACTTGCATCATATTGATAATGAAAAGTTAATCAGCCCAAATGGAGATTTGTTTCAAGCTTTGTT
>JANVCQ010333077.1:0-20493 GCA_025531925.1 Erythroxylum plowmanianum
TTATTTTTACATCAATCTAACTTAAGATACAACATATGCATAATCAAACGATGCCTTGACTTTCTTTCACCCGATCTTTTTCTCATTACCTGGAGATGGGAATGAAAGGGGGGTATGAGCTTAAAGCTCGTGGGTAACATGCTTATAACCCAGAACAAGCAAAACCATTCAAAAAGTTCTTTCTCATAGAAAATTATTATTGAATCATAAAACACATATTTCTCAAAATTATTGTCATGTAATCAAAATCACAATAGTACAATTCAAGCATTTTTCAACTTGTTCACAATTCATAAACACATAAGCGCATCAACTGGCTCGAGGGTTCCGTGGAACAAAACAGAGAAACTAAAGTTTACTCCATGAACGAAACAGGTCCAATTTTTGGATCTCATGGGGCACAAGTGGGCAGCCGGGAGAAGGCTTTTATGTTGACGTACATGTGACTACGAAACGATTCCTCTCTCACTCAAACAAAGCACATAAGCAATGCTCAAAATCCTTTTAATAGAAAGAAATGCTTTCAAACTTTTTATGTTCTTTTTCTTCTTTCCATTTGAATCAAAATGTCATGACACAATTCAATGGCATAACATGATCATATATCACAATGCATTTTTCCACACATATAAGCAAATTCTTTAAATCATTTAAAGACAGCATATGCACATTTATGAAGTACTTGAGATCATTTTATTCTCTTGATTTGGAAAACTTTAATAGCTCATTATTCAATTATAAACATGAAACCCACCTTATTTCCTTTCTCATAAACTTGCTCAAAGATGTCCTCTCTGCTTGCTCCTCTTTCCTTCCTTGATTTCCTTTAACATAAGCCAAAAATTCCATCGACACATATTCATAAAATTGATGCTAGAATCTTAAAACCCATACACTTCTTCAGCTATATGAACCAAAATCTTTCTAAAAATCCAACAAATTAAACACACTCTTACCTTAAATCTTCACCAAATGAAGAGTTTCTTGGATCAAAAGAAGGCTCTAATCTTCCTCTTCATTTTTCCCTTCTTGAGCATCTTGAAAATCCCTCTTGAAAACCTAAAAATGAAGAAACCCTAGTTTCTTTCTTCTTCTTCTTTTCTTCTCTCCTTTCTCTCTTCTCTGCGACTCTCTCTCTCTTCTCTTCTCTCAATTTCGTGCTTCCTTCTTCTTTAAAAGCCAAACAAACCTTCTTATTACCATCATGCCATTAATAAGTCTCAACTGTCCAATTTGTCGTTCCTTTCATGCCTTGCAACTTAAATGGCTTAAGTGATCTTCCCAAAAAGCCCTCACACATACATACTCTTACTACTTAATTCAACTAAACCATATTTTAAAATCCTACCAACATTAACATAATAATTAACTCCAAATAACATAATTAATCTAGCAAGTCCTCAAAATTATTTAAAATCATGCTTAACTCCTTCCAAAAATCAAGACCTTTTTCTAATCATGTAATTGAAGGAGTTTGAAAACACTTCCTTCTAGAAAAATGTTTCTCATTTTCTCAATTTTCTAATTACATCAAAAATCATTCAATTTGGTTCAGAAATTCGAAAGTTATATCCCCAAACATTTCCGAACTACTCTTCTACTGAAACAATATTCTGTGCTCAATTTCCATACAAAAATTGAAATTCTTTGAGACTAAATTGGAACTCATTGTCATCAGATAAGTTGTATCTATATTTCTTTAATTTAATCCAAATTAAGAGTCATCTCAGTTAGATAACTAGAGAAAAATTTATGGCTAAAATACCAAGGCATACTCAATGAACATGTTTCCACTTATAACTTCCAACGTTTCACGTATAACCCATCTTGTCCTAACTATCCTTTCCACTTCATTTTGAATTCAAGAATTCTTCTTTTCTTTACACATGAATAATCGCCAAAATTTATCATTTCATATTTCTAAATTCCAAGAAAAGTTCGGGGTCCAACACACACACATATCATGTTCAATGCATACTGAATTGACTTTCTCGGGTATGTATTCTTATTTACAAGTCTTGATCATTCATACATCGTAGCTTATACACATCTAGTTTGCAATTTAGGTTTATACCTTAAGTAAGCTTGATTACTCTCAATTCATCACTCAAACATTCACCAATTCCTTTCTAATACTTTATATTCACACAATTTCCCAATTCTCATTCATTCATATCTAATTCACATTACTCATATCCTATGGATCACAGTTACATTCATAAGAACATCTTTATACCATTAACAACTCATACTTCGCAAATTCATATACATTGATATCAAACAATCCATTCCTCAAATTATAGCATCAATTAACAATCTAAGCTTATCAAACCCTTAACTAATTAATTCAACATCAAACTAGGTTCATTTCAACCCCCAATCAAGTCTAAATGCACCAAAGTATAATGTCTTATCCTTATAATGTTTAAATATCACACAAAACACAAACTTTTTCACTTCAATGCATTGCCCACGATTCTGAGAAGCCTTCCCACAATCATGGGATGATAGAACCAAAGGTTCAACATCCTTTCCTTTAATTTTTTTCTAGCTTTTAACATCTTCATCATAATCCATCACTTATACCTCAATTATACCTTAATTATATGTCAATTCCTCATTAATTTCATATCTAATTCCAATTCAAATCATTCATTTGGTAGCTCACAATTTATGGTCTTTCATGCATCAAAATCAATATAGAACTATCATTCATATAGTTCTAATTGTTCCAAATTCAAGAACACTTTACTTTGCATCTTTCTTTAGCATAAGCTCGCCTTCATTATAATTCAAAATCTCATTCAATTTATCCATATAACACCCTATAACCTACGATTTATATATATCAACAACAAGACATAAAAGTATCCAAGTTCATCCATCATATTCCAGCACACTTCATTGTCAACATCATATACAATCCATCCCAATTCAATCATCATAATTTTCTATTATAACATGCTATAAAGATCAATACTTTTTTATAAATAAAAGATCAATACTTTACTTACTTGTTTAGCTCAAGTTCCACCTCAATTCATCAAGTCTAACTTAATTCTCTATGTATGGAAGATCATCTCAATTTTAATATAGGAATTGGACAGAATTCTTGCAAAGAATCAAAGTTATGAAGGATAAATGAGTTTCGGTGGTGAGAAGGAGGAAGAAGGAGAAGAAAGATGGTAGAAACAAGAGAAAAGATAATCATCCATAAGTGTTGCTGTCATGGGTTGCAAGTGTGTGGTAAGTATTAAGACACTTGTCGTGACACTTGTCGTGTAAAGATCCAAGATGCACACCTTCTTCTTCAACTACCAAATGTCACTCCATAACTAGTCCATTTGTCTCATATTTCCCTAATCCATTTGTCCCCTAATTATACTACCATTTGTCACTCATTTATTCAAGCCATTTGTCAATCTCTTACTAATGGCATGTGTCACTATTTTATAGGTCTAGTCACCCTTAATTTCCATAGATCAATTTGTCTTGCCATTTAACATTTTTCCTATAATAGATGCACATATCACTTCATCAATCTCCCAATTGTAACAATTAATTCCAATTTTGCTAATTTTAATCCATCAATTCTTGTCATTGGTAAACTAAGTACAAGACATTGGAAATACACATTCATTTTTTTCATACCACAGAATATGTCAATTGAGTGCATATACTATCTTTGCATTATTTTCTAAATCATAATTCATGTGTGTATGCTAATATGAAGCATATGAAATCAATCATAAAATCATGTCATAAATGTACTAAATTCATTCTATATAAACCTACTCATGTGACTTAATAGTCTAACACTTTAAATCCTTCAACAGTTTAAAAGACGGGATATTATAATTTTTCCCCCTTTTAAGACATTTAGTCCTCAAAATACTTAACTGATTGATTTAAAAGATGGGGGTAACATTGTCTCATGTTCTCTTCAGTTTCCCTCTTAGCTTCTTCTCTCAATTGTTTAATCTGATATCTAACCATTTGTGCTAGTTTCTCCATATAATTCAAATTATTGGTACATCTTAATTTCCTTAGCTGATGACACGTGCATCGAATCTGACTTGTATCTCCTGAGATTACTAACATGATATACATTATAGATCTAAGTCTTTTTAGCAATAACAATAGTGTCATATCAAATTCAATAATCCAATAGCATAATTTGGATACTTTACAATAGATAAATGTATACACTCTCTATATTATGTTTAGTTTCTCATCCATGAGTCTCATAATTATCTAATTTCAATATTCATTTCTGATTTGTTCATTATTTATAGATTCCCAGAAAGGGAACATCTGGTCTCTGTGATATAATTCAGTGATAATTCTCATAAAAAGACAATTTCTTTCCCCAATGATCTATATTGTTCATGAAATCCTTATCAATCAAGTATGTTTGTCATTGCTTTTCTGCTCGCCATTCCTGATAACTTTATAAGTTTACTTACTACCATATCTCACATAATCAGAATGTTCTATATATTAAAGCTCGGTGAAATAATAGGTACGCATATTTACTCTTATGCCTTGGTATGTACCATCAAGATCATTGTATCTTATATAGAGATTTATTTTCATAAAATCACCAATTGATATCTTAAGCTAATGATACCTTGACCTCAATTGATTCTAGATAACATTTAAGTATTATTGAATATACAAAAATTACCTATTCTTAGTAATCACCATTTCAATATATTTACATAAATCCATGCTTCCACTGCACTATTTTGATTCATCTCATAATTTTACCTTTAGGGACTAAAACTTAAAAGCTTTCAATATGTCATAGATCGCTCCCTATACCATATCCAGGCATGTACTACATATGTGCTCAATAACACCATTCGCCAAAGCAACCACACTTTCAAATGTGTACTCATAATAACCGATCAACTTAACCTTGAGGACTTCCACATATATCGCTATCATTTATTTCATCTTACTTAAGTATGTTCTCAATCAATTCATAAATATATGATACATAACTATCATGAAATTTTGATATCAAATTCACTAATATAACCTTACACTAAATCATAAGCTCTTATCACAATAGTTAAACAACCATTTCGTTTCCAAGTTCAACTCCTCAAGGTAATAGAAATTTTGGTTTCCTTTCAACTTTGCTTGCACGCTTTAAGTTTTATTATTTCTACCTGTATCCCTATTTTTCCTCAAATAATCAACTTTAATGTATTCACATCCACATCATTTCAAAGGTATACAACCACATATCAATACTGATATCATATTTGATATTATAGCCACGAATACAAATACACTAAATCAATGTCAAACATATCAAACCATGTAGTATCTCCTATATCAAGATATTGACAAATTTTCATGTTCTCACACTATGATAGATCATCATTCTTCTCATTGCTTCTAGTAGTTCAGATTTTTCACGAATGTTCATGCATGTAACTCATTTAAATGCAACAAAGACTGGGAATCAGTTGACACTGCATGCTATGACATGTTAAAGATGCATGTACCTTGATATATATTATGATAAATGCCTATATAAGATGCTAAGTCTGTCTTTGATACCAAAATGTAACATACCACTCCCATAGAGCATATACGCGATATACCAAAGGATGCTCGAGAACATACTCTACGAGAATGGCATGATAAGATGATCAAATCAACTCGCTTAAGGCATCACACATGTTACAAGCATTTCCAAAGTCATTTTGTTGCATTTTTATTCACAAACATATAAAGTCTCAAATGTCATTACACTTTAAATTTCACATGTACATTGTAAAATAGTTGAGAGATACAATTCTCGATACACAATAACTAAAGTTATTTGTAAGTATAACTGATCCTGACACTGACCCAAGTCCAAATGCAAAAGCTACTTCAACTAAACTAGCTAGATGTCCTTTGAACCTGAAAATCAGCGTTGCAATTTTGATGAGTTTTGCAAACTCAGTAAGTGAACCCAAATTAATGTGCTCACCCAAGTCAAAAACACATTGGCAAATCATATCTCATTTCATTAAGTATTTAATATCATTCAGCAATAAATATCACATCATGTTTTATCATACTTTATTAAGTACATCCAGATTATCATACCTTTATAAGTATATTAGATAAGCTAACATTTCATACAACACATCCTCATTTATCCTTCAACTATATTTCAAATAATTCAATAATCATCTTAAATCAATCGTATAATACATGACAATTTATATATGCAAATGCATATGTGACTCACTTTCATTTTTACTTTGTTGTGACCTAACGTCTATTTACTGTCCCGTATCCCTTGTGGATACTGGGCTCATTCCATAACTGTCCTATATCTATTGTAGATATCAGGCTCATTGATAACTATGCATGTGGCTCCTTGTGCATATTTCTAAGCTTTAAACTCTTTTTCATGCTAGTCACTCCGGTCGTAACTCCTTTATCTGATCATGCATTTCATTGTAATGTATCATACCATAGGCCATATTTCATTACCTTTCATTCTTGTGTGCTCCCGTCACATATAGCAGATTCATCGAATCTAAGTCTGACTAATCATATTCAATTGTTTCCATATTTCATATTCATTTCGACATTTTACATTCAATTATTTTCACATTTAATATTCAACATACAAATCATACAAAAACACATATAATTGAGTTACACATTTAGGTTAACTCACAGTATGCTCCTGATAAGCTATTACCTTGATGTCTCGATAATGTCTGGATTTTGATGATCAACTTATCCATCTATCATCATGCAATAAACATATATTTGACACATTAATAAGTTGATCAATCAAATGATTATTCAATCATTCACACACACATACACACACACACACACACACACACACACACATACATACACACACACACACATATCATGTTCAATGCATGTTTAATTGACTTTCTCGAGTATGCGTTCTTATTCACAAGTCTTAATCATTCATACATCATATGTTGTACACATCTAGTTTGCAATTTAGGTTTATACCTTAAGTAAGCTTGATTACTCTCAATTCATCACTCAAACATTCACCAATTCCTTTCTAATACTTTATATTCACACAATTTCCCAATTCTCATTCATTCATATCTAATTCACATTACTCATATCCTATGGATCACAGTTGCATTCATAAGAACATCTTTATACCATTAACAACTCATACTTCCCAAATTCATATACATTAATATGAAACAATCCATTCCTTAAATTATAGCACCAATTAACATTTTCAACTTATCAAACACTTAACCAATTAATCCAACATCAAATTAGTTCATTTCAAGCCCCAATCAAGTCCAAATGCACCAAAGTATAATGTCTTATCCTTATATGGTTTAAATATCACACAAAATAAAAACTTTTTCACTTTAATGCATTACCCACGATCATGGGAAGGAGCTAAGGTAGTTCCCAAGATCATGGGATGAGTGAACCAAAGTTTCACCATCTTTTTCCTTCAATTTTTTTCCAACTTTTAACATCTTCATCATAGTCCATTACTTATACCTCAATTATACCTTAATTATATGTCAATTCCTCATCAATTTCATATAAAATTCCGATTCAAATCATTCATTTGGTGGCTTACAATTTATGATCTTTCATGCATCAAAATTAAAACATAACTATCATTCATTATCATTCATATAGTCTTAATTGTTCTAAATTCAAGAGCACTTTACTTGCATCTTTCTTTATCATAATCTCACCTTCATTATACTTCAAAATCTCAATCCAATTTATCCACATAATACCCTATAACCTATGATTTTTATACATCAAGAACAAGATATAACAGTATCCAAGTTCATCCAATATATTCTAGCACACTTCATTATCAACATCAAATACAATCCATCCTAATTCAATCATCATAATCTTTCTATTATAACATGATATAAAGATCAATACTTTACTTACTTGTTTAGATCAAGTTCCACATCAATTCATCAAGTCTAACTTAACTCTCCATGCATGCAAGATCATCTCAATTTCAAGATAGGAATTAGACAAAATTCATGCAAATAATAAAAGCTATAAAGGAGAAGTGATTTTCAATGGTGAGATGAAGGAAGAAGGAGAAGAAAGATGGTAGAACAAGAGAAAAGATAACCATCCATAAGTGTGGGTGTCGTGGGTTGCAAGTGTGTGGTAAGTATTAAGACACTTGTTGTGACACTTATCATGTAAAGAGCCATGCTACATGCCTTCTTCTTCAACTATCAAAAGTCACTCCATAACTAGTCCATTTGTCTTATATTTCCCTAAGACATTTGTCACCCAATTATACCACCATTTGTCACTCATGTATTCAAGATAACTATCACTCTATTACTAATGCCATGTGTCACTATTTTATAGGTCTAGTCACCATAAATTTCCATATATCAATTTGTCTTGCCATTTAACATTTTTCCTATAATAGATGCACATATCACTTCATCAATCTCCCATCTATAAAAATAATTCCAATTTACTAATTGTAATCCATTAATTCTTGTCATTAGTACAAGACATTGGAAACACACATTTATATCACATTCAATTTGTTTCATACCCTGGAGTATGTCAATTGAGTGCATATACTATCTTTACAATATTTTTTAAATCATGATTCATGTGTGTATGCTAATATGATGCATATGAAATCAATCATAAAATCATGTCATAAATGTACTAAATTCATTTTATACGAGGCCACTCGTGTGACTCAATAGTCTAACACTTTAAATCCTTTAACAATTTATAAGACGAGATATTACAATAGGAAAATTGATTAATCCAAGAGACAATCACATAAGCTCGGGTCATTCAACCTAGGATATGTTATTCCTAATGATTACAAACCACTAGTCACTATAAATGAATCTCAAATATAACAATTACGGATTATATTGAAATTTTAGCTATAGGTTTATACACAAATAATCGAATTATACGATAATATGATGATTCAGACATAAAATCCAAATCCATATGCATAAGATAAAACAATCAACCTATAAGAAGAGAAAGAAACAAAAAATATCAGGAAGGAACGCTTAATAAGGTCGTCAGCATTGATCTCTCACCTCCAAACTATCGTTGAGAAGCTACCCCTTTATAAGTCTTTCATGGTTGAGGGCTTCTCTTGCCCTCTTCATTCTCTCCCGAAGCTTCACTCTCTCCTAGTCGAAAACACCCAAAAAATTTCATATGTCAGTCATCACACCTCTTTTGTTTTATACTAAAAACTAGGTTAAAATAGATGAGGTGGCATTGAATCGCAAGTGTGACATAAGCTGTCACACCCATGCATGGCTCCTCACCACTATGAATGGGTCTGTCACACCCATGACACACTTTGTCATGGTTGTGACACATCCTTTAATGGCTGTGAGAAGTGTTGCATGGGTGTGAGACACTCCATGTATGATTGTGAGCTACAATTGTTTTACTCCTCCTTTGATGTGTTCATTATATATCTCATCTTTCTTGACATTTTATTGTTTTCTCTTGCTTTTAATCTTCTTCTTCTCAGTCCATGAAGACAAAGGATTATGAATCTTCAAATAATAGCTCAAATATAGTGCTTTCGACTCACTTTAGTTCTTCCACTTCTGAATTATACCTAACACCATATACGAGTCAAAGTGAGTGTCTTAAGTACTTTCCTAGCTGCAATAATCACAAAGTTCTATAGAATTAAACACATATCAACATCAATAGAACAACTAAAGAAATGGAAACCCTTATCACTAATTATTACTTTAGGTTCACCAAACTTGAAAAAGGATTTTTTATTCATAAATTTCATCCCTAACTTGGAGTCATTAGTTGGAGATGTTACACCTTCAACCTATTTAGATATGTAATCAACACCAACTAGAATATATTGATTATTGAAGGAAGATTGAAATGGTCCCATAAACTAAATACTCCAAATATCAAACATTTCAACTTCTAGAATATCAGTCAAAGGAATTTCCTTTGTTATAAAGATTTTTTTAACCCTTTAGCATCTATTGCACATACTATCATAATGTCTATCATCTTGATATACAGTTGGCCAATAGAAACTGAATTGACTTATCTTAGAAACTATTTTAGATGTACTAAAGTGACCACCACACTCTATAGAATGACAATGCTCAAAGTAGTCCTTAATTTCTTCATGAGGAATATATATCCTAATTATGTTATCTACATAATGTTTGAATAATAGTGTTTCATCCTAAAAATAATGCTTAAGATCTAACAAAAACTTCTTTCTTTAATGGTAACACAAATTAAGTGGCATAATGCCTCTAACTAAATAGTTCACAAAATCATCATACTAAGGAATAATTGAAACTACTCACAAGTATTCATAAAGAAAACTCTCAACGATGGGCAATTCGTATGTACTCACTATTCTCTCCAATCTAGATAAATGATCTACAACCACATTTTATAATCTTTTTTTATCTTTAATCTTAAGATCAAATTCTTGTAACAATAATATCCAAAAAATAATGCATAGCTTAGAATCTTTTACATTTAGTAAGTACTTAATGGCTTCATAGTCTATTTAAACAATCACCTTAGAATCTCACTACGGCAAAAAGTGCTTTGGGCAACAAACAGAAGTGTAGCTATAAGTACAATTATTGTTGCCTTTTTCTTATAAGCCAATAGATCTTTTTAATTAGACAACAAAATGAGAAATTTTTCTTTAAGTTCTGGCTAAGGCAACACATTAGTTTCAAACTATAGCAACATTTTTAAATAGATATTGTAACACTTTTAATTTTTTATAAGGCAACATTTTAAATTTTTTAGGCAACAATTTGCAATAAATAAAAGCAACAATTTATTCTTTTATTACCAATATTATTTATTGCAAAATAAACTTTTTTTCATTATATAGGTAACGTCCATATATACATTAAAAGAAATATATAGATATTAATATATGTCTTAATTGCGTACATGCTATCAAATGTAAACAAAAAAACAATATTTATATATAATATATAACCCAGAAGGTCATGTAAAATTCAATCTTTTAACATAAACAAAAAATCACTAGTTAAAATATTCATTTACAATATCATCCACCATTCTGTATGTCATAAGTGAATTAATCTAAAAACTAAATAACATCAATATGTATAGGAGATCCAAAATTCTTCACCAGGTATCTCCTTGTCCACTCCTAATCATCACCATCCTACAAAACAAGAAAGAAAAATAAGAAGTATATTAGAATTGTATAACTACTATACTCATAAACAAGTTGATATATCTAAAAAGTGAAATACTAACTACTTTATTGTGACATCAATTTAATTAAGACAAATATAGTCCAAAAACTAATAACATAATTATTCAATTCTCTTAATAAACAGATTCAGAAAGCATGAACATTGGCAACTAATCTAAACAAAAAAGATAAGAATATAATGTACAAAAACAATGAATTAAGGAAATTTGTTACCTGATATTGTTCATGTTGATATGTATGGTTTGGAGAAATAGAAGATACCTTTCTTGATTGACTAGGTGTAATCTATTTACGAAGCATGTTTATGTCAGTGGTGCTAGTTCGCCCAAGCTAAGATTGAATGAGGGAGAATATTTGTTTCATCATTTCTTCTCTATCAGCTTCATCTTATTCTAATTGCCTTTTCAGTTCCAAACGTTCAACTTTCTCTTGTTCTAATTCTTTTCTCATTCTCATTAAAAACTTTGCATAAGGCCTCCCTCACTTTTTTTTTCATGGTGGATGCTTTCACACCCCTTCTAAAAAGTTTATTATGTCTAGGCCTTATCACTTCCATTTCAACCACAACTTTATTAAGCTTTTCACTATCGTTTTCCTTTTGCACTTCTTCAATGCGAGCCTACAAAAGAAAATTTGTAGTCATAGTAATGAATGCAAACACCATATATTATTATAGAAAACATACTATAATTCCAGTTATACTATAAATAACTCATTTTGACAAGAAAAACAAATCAACAATATACAAAACAAATGAAATTGAATCAGAAACAATTGAAATAAGCAATAAATTTGGGCATCTTAACAAAAGTAGCAACAATATAGAAAATTATTACAAAAGCAACATTACTCACAATTTTCTCCCTTATAGCTTTAGTACATTACTTTTACACTTTTCCAAGCTTTCTTTTATAAGTTGCAATATACTTTTCAACATTAGAAAGTGGAGTTTTTTCCTTTCTTTCATTTTGCTATTCATGGAAACAATTTTTAATTATAATTAGAAAATTAAAACGTTTCTTAGTAGATTATAACTCATTGGAGAACTTATCAACTAAGCATAAAATACTTGCAAAGCTCTTAGGACCATGCATTTCATTTTGTTGTTTTCTATTTTGAATATTTGTTTCAACAATTTGTTAGACATCACCTAAATAATTTGTAAAAAGTAATCATAATTATCATACCTTCACATCAAGGTGGTTCTAATCAGAAATGAGATCCTCAAAGACTTCTTCGCTTATTTAGTTAGGACGATTGGCCATTCTTTCTACATCTGTCATATATTTTTTGAAATACTTTTGCTTCACTCTACACTTGTAAAGTCTCCATGAGATTTGTATAAGCTGCATTACTAATTCCATGGGTACACTTAAAAAGATATAGTCAAATAGAGAAAGAAAGCTTAGATAAACTTTGACAACCAGGATATAATTCTTGTTTTCCTTCCTCCTCCAACTTAAAAAAACTTCTTAGCATCAACATTTAGACTATTACTAACTCCTTCACAGCTGTTGGGACCTTCATCTATGTCTCTAAATGTGTCAAGTAGTTATCCATCTATATTATCATGCATAGACCTCTATCAAATTCATTATCATCATCTGTGTCCACATTTTCACTAGTTGATCGTTCCTCATTAAATTCCCGACCATCATATCCTAGAGCAAATCCATTAACAATCAAATGATCATATATAACATTTCTTATAGACCAATAATAATTGCAACATTGCTTGCATGCACATGAAATTTCATTCCTGTTAGCCACCTTAAAAAAAGCCTTTTCAAGAAAACGATCAACTACACATATATTCATCATTATATCTGGGAAAAGTCATGCAATGCCTATCTCTCTTATCCATTGATAGCTAACTATTCATCAAAGTAATAGATACAATATGAAATATGTTAACAACCAAGAATCATTACATATACAATTTACTAAAAATTTATAAAAGTAAAACTTATAGTTATAAAACCCTAAGGATTCCAAAGAATTCAAGAAAAAAATTTAATTACTCTTTGCAATTAAAAAAATTATAAAGAGATACTATTTAGAGATGAAATAAATGTTCCATTTTAAGAGAGAGATACACTTTTTCGAAAAAAGTAAAAACCAAGGACACTAATATGTATAAGATGTATTATCCCTATTAACACTGCTTTTGTTGCAATATTAACATAAATGAAACTATCAGCTCTAATGAATGTTTTCATTTGTGTTACATATGAATATGTTATTCCCATGCTTATTGCAGTCCCTCTCTTAAGACATAATAAAGGGTCACAAACTTCAGATCTGATGATCAATAAGACGAAGATGTATTAATATGCCTATTAACTCTGCTTTTGTTGCAGTTAACATTGAAACTATCAACTCCAATGAATGTTTTAATGTGTGTTACATATGACTATGTACCATGTTTATTGCAGTCCCTCTCCTAAGACATAATAAAGGGTCACAAACTTCAGATCTGATGCTCAATAAGACGAAGACTTGAGATCTCATGCTCAATAAGACAAAGACTCGTAGAAATTAGTTTTCATGCCTAATAAGATGTAGAACCGTAAGCATACGATGTCACACTTGATAATATCTATAAATTTAGCCTCTATCTGTCAAAGTACTTCAGTTAAATGGGGAAAAAATTTAGATTGTTTTTAGGTATACATGCTTACGTCTGTGTACTGAATAGAACGTTGAATGTTATGAAGAGCGCGATTGCAACCCAGATGTAAGCATATAAATGATGTGAAGAGCGTTATTGCAACCCAGACGTAAGCATATATACGTATGAAGAACGTTCTCTTTAAATGGAAATCAAGCTCTTCATACCATTCAACGTTATCGCTGTGTTCTTACATCTTTTTATTTCCATTGTTGAATGCTATGAAGAATGTTCTCTTTAAATGGAAATCACGCTCTTCATAACATTCAACGTTCATTCCTTTATCCATACAACTGATATTTCCATTTACTTTTATTCAAACTCACACCCAGCGTGAATACAATGAGGGAAAAAAAAGTGACAACGGAACATTACAAATAGCGGAAATCACACCAGTAAGAACGCTACCTGTACGTGAACCTACGCCAAAGGATATCGCCGGAACCCTACCTGTAAATGACAGCACAAATCTCCTGTTAAGTGACAACAGAACGTTACACCAACAGAAGAAGGCAACGTAAGTGACATACAACACCTGTAAGTGAACGCTTGATGTACGGGAATGCTACACCACCAACTTAACGCGAACTTACTATACACCAAAAGCTTAGCACCTGTTCATAGCCTCCAAAAGTGTCATCTGAAACAACCAAGGAAAGTTGGAAAGTCTCATATTTTGGCGCCTTATACGTCTCTCAAAAACCTTATTATGTGTCATTTTTTTCTCCAACGTTATAAAGAGCGTAAAACTATTTTTTCAATATATATATATATATATAGAATATAGAATAGTAATAATTTAATTTTTATTATTTTGAACAAAATTAACCCATTTCGGTTTGATTTGGCTTGATTAGGCCCGAGTCCGACCCAACCTAATTAAAATTTTAAAAATGACATTTTTTTTATTTCTAAAAAGTAAATAATATTTTAAATTGAGTTTGGTTAGACTCGGTTGTGCTCAGACTCAAATAAAAGTTGGGTCTTAGTCCATCTGAGTCCGAGCCTACTTATTGTAACCCTTAATTATTGTTTAAAGTCGCAACGGATTAAATTGTTGCTTCTATGAAATTTTATAGCAACAAGATTTTTAATTTTGATGTCTTTTAAAAGATATGGCAACAAATTACTATTAGCATTGCATATTAATATTACTAAAGGTCGCACTTTAAAAAACGCTGCATTATATTAGTTTTAAGCAACATATTTTTAAATTGTTGCAAATATATCATTGCCTAAAGCACTTTGTGTTGTAGTGTCTATAAGATAAAAATTGAACTTATTAAGGGCAAATACAATAATAAGCAAATCATTTTCAGTAGTTATATAATTCAATTGAGCACCATTTGGATTCATGCTAACATAATAAATAAATGCGATTTCTTATACTTTTTTTACCAATATCTAATCCTACTATACAATCACTAACATTATATATTAATTTAAATAAAAACTCCAATTAGTGTTGACATTAATTTTTTTTTCAATATATATAATGCACCTAAGCATTCAACATCAAAGTGGATGTCATATCTTTATTCACTAAGTTACAATAAAGTTGGGAGATTTTTTAGAAATCCTTGCTGAACCTCCTTTAAAAATTTGAATGACGCAGGGAACTCCTATTTTACCTTCATGGTAGGTTGCATCTTTTCTATTACCTTGATTTTGGCTCTATCTACCTTAATACCATATGGAGAGATCTTGTGACCAAGAACAATGCCTTCCTACATCATAAAATGACACTTTATGACATATTACCTTATCAAATTTTTGTTAAGAAATTATCAAGAGTTACCAAATACAAAAAAAACATCCATAAATATTTCCATATTTTTCTTAAAAAATGATAGCATATAGCCATTATGTTACGTTGAAATAAAATGCTGCATTGCAGAAAAAAAAGGCATTTTATGAAACCCAGATGTACATACAAACATGCAAAGGTAATTATTTAATTTTCCTCTAATGTAATTGTCAAAAAAGTGCTCTAAAGGCCATCACCTTTAACACTTATTGTACAAATCATTTTATGATTAATAAAGGCATTTTTCATTATTTTGATGTTCAGACATTTAAATTTATGGATTTGATGTTGATCTTAAATTGATTTAATGAAGTCCTTAATATAAAATATAACATGAGGAAATCATGATGAGATCATGATAATGAGATTCCTATCGTGTATAAGTATGCTAGTATCTAATCTTTCCCTAGTCATAGGATTAATGAGATGAAATATTAATAATTCGGATAGACTAGCATATGTTATACTCCTTGATTGGATCAAGCAGTAGATCTCATAAGCTGTAGACATGAGATGTTTAGAGTTAACTTATGGATGCTTACTAAGGGTAGTAGGTATATTGGCTTGACCTACTATGAGATAATTACATGGATATTATATTCCAGTGTCAATGATAGTCTCATTATAGCAATGGTGTAAGCATCCTTTGACTTGAGGTGCTCAAGGATATCTTGAATACTGATCATGTGTTTTGACTCCATTCATCGGTGCCTTTCAGAGGTTACTCATAGGGTGGTGATTGGGTATAACTTGAGGTATTTAGAGGTAATTAAGCAGTCAATAAAGGATTCACCTCTCCTAATAAAAGGAGATGATACCCACGACCTCTTGTCGGGATCATTAATTGAGATTCTATGGCCAAAACAGATATATATCATGAAGAGACTCTTCAATGATACATAGAGTAATGAGATCCTGAGGATAAGATCTAATATCACTTGAACTAGATGTTATGTAGTTAGTCTAGTGGGAGTTGACACTTTGACCATACTCTAAACCAAGTGGGGTATAGATGGAGAAAGGAAGAATTGCATGGCAACATTATGTGTGGAAAGGTTTTGGTCAATTGGGGGTCATGAAGTGTTGCTAGATATCGCTCTTGACTTACTTGAATTAAGTTTTAATTCAAGTGGACAAGATAACTGGGAACCTAATGGGTCACACACATAGGAGATTCGAAGGATGAGTAAAATGGTCTTCAATAGTGATTCAAGATATGAGAGAGTGTTTCAGGATTGTATCGCGATGTGATTGTGGTAGAAAACGTCACATGAAATGGATTAGAAACAAGTGTTGTTTGCTACCAAATTGGTCATTAACTTCCCAAAACTTCCATTAATGCATGCTACTTATAGTCATTAACTTCCCATAACTTCCATTAATGAATGCTATTCATGTTCATTAACTTCTCATAACTTCCATTAATGCTTGCTTCCCATAATTTCCATTAATGCATATTATTCATGGTCATTAACTTCCATAACTTCCATTAATGCATGCTATTCATGGCCATTAACTTCCTATAACTCTCCATTGGTGATAGGGGTTATGGAAGGCCAAATGCCACATAAAATATAGATGATTTTTGTGCATCTTATGTAAGAAACAAGTGAAAAAAAGGTTCTTTTCTCTCTCACACATTTTTTCTCTCTAACTCTCATAAAAGTTCTTGTCTTTTCTAGCACAAAGAAAGAATTCTAGCCATCTCTTAGTGAGATTTCATCCTTCTATCTTCGTGTGGACTTTCATTAGAGACGATCTATATTGATAGTTGTGGTTTACGATAATCCAACACAAAGAAGATTAAAGAATGAAGGAGATCATCAGAAAGATATATAAACATCTTACATTTCATGTTTCTATATCTATATGTATGAGTAGATGTGATTTTTTAGGTTCCACTTTATTTTCTATTGCGTATATTCGATATTATTATGTTTGAGACGTATGATCGGAACCTTAGAGCAATAATAATATGGTTGCAAATAGAATATCAATGTAGGGAAAATGAATGCTTACTCCCTATAAGTCTTTTAAGCATTTGATCAGTGAAAAGAAAAGGAAAATGATCCTTATGGGTTGAATCATTAAGTTTCTTATAGTTAATACAAACTCTTGAATTAGTCATAGTTCTATTGGGGATTAATTGGTTGTTTTTAGTATGCATTATATTCATTTCATCCTTCTTCGATACAACTTTCACTAGACTCACCTATGAATAATCCTATCATTTGAATACTTGACAACCTTGACCTTTACCATTTCTTTCATTTTATGATTTAAAAGAGTTTTTTTTCATTTTAGAGGTTTAGTAGTACTTTTCATTGCTTCTAATAAAAGCTTTCACTAGGTTTTAGAGGTTTAGTAGTAATGTGTTTTCAAGATTTAAGAGAAGTTAGAATGTAATAGGAATGTCACAGAAAATTTTAATAGTCTAGATATGAGTGAAGTACTAAAGAAAATATGATACCTCTTCCATAAAGTTAATGGGATCATGAATTTTTAAATATGAGCAAAAGAATAATAAAGGTAAATACCTATTGGTTATATAGGTCTTGTCAGGAACTAATCTTGTAATAGTAGGCTTTGGTAATGGAAATACTTTCATTAGGCTTGAAGCAAAAGAGAGATGGCTTATATCATAGTTAATGTAACCTTAAGCTCTAAATGGGCCTTTTACCCTATATTTGACTTAAATATTGCTAAACATTAGGGTCCTAATGTTTAGTAATATTAAAAAAGGATCCTAACATTATGAAAAACCTTCTAGCTTAAAACCAAACTCTTATATGGATTATGTTACAAATGCCTATATGGTTTTTTTAAAATTAATTAGTTGTAGCTAGCAATGGTGAGCCCCCAATATGCAAGAAATATGTAAATATTTTTCTAAGTATTTGTCTTTAATTTCATGTTAAATTACCTTTATTTTACTTAGGTTTTATATATTTTTAAATAATTAAGAATATTTAATCTTAGAACGAGATTTGTCAAAAATTAGAGGCTATTTCAAGCAAAAATATTGAAATAATAATAATTTTTGGTTAATACGATCAAACTCTTGCTCATATGTCAGCCCGTGCCCTTTATGGATTAATTGTAGAAGAAGACATGACCTGGAATATAGCCTAGACAGAGATTATATGGCCTAGAAAAATATAAAGAGTAATAAAATTTGAGCCATAGTTGTTCCTTAAATTGTTCGTACCAAAAAAGAAACAAAGACATTTTAAGGTATAGGACATGGGCATTCTAGAGCTTGTTTCCTTCCTTTAAAGGAAGTATAAAGATCTATGGCCTAGGATATGAGTACGTCCCAATTCATGTCTCGGGCAGATAAATCATATTCAAAGCATATAAATCTAAATTTTTGGAGAAAGTTTGGAGAATTTGCACATTTTAATTATTCTTTTCTCTCCAAAAGGTTAAGTTTAGTTTTCAAGAGGTTCACCAACACTTGAGAGGTCAAATTTGAAGTTATTTCTACTAGACACTCAAGATCTATACTCACCTCAATAGATCAAGTTGTTTAAAATATAAGGATCTTCATTTAGAAATTCTTTTATCATGATATAAATTTTATATGTTGTTTTTATTATTTTGAAAATGATTTATAGCTAAATATTTTTTATATTTTGATAGGAAAAACCCTAGTTTTTATCTTTTATAGATTAATAAGATTAATTCAAATTGATAAATGATGTGGAATTTATATTTGTGAATTATTTTTTATTATTTCAAATGTGAATTTACTCATGTTAATGTTGAGATATGATTATTTCACTTGTAAATGATTTAAGAAAGCTTGCTTATGAGAGGACCATTAATCAGATATTATAGGTTGAATGAGGTGCTAACAATAGATGCCAACAAAGGAAGTTTCTAAGATAAAATCGAATGAAGTAAATGCCAACATCATCCAAGACATTATATTACTAGTTCTAAATAACCCAAGGAGAAGTATAATTTATTTTGATATTAATTGTTTTTTTACAAATAATCCATTAGTGAATTTAAGGACCAATATTAATATAATTCCTTATTATGTATTTAAAAAATTTGGTCCATGAAACCTAATAGGGGGTGATACAATTTGTAGATAACTTAATTAGATACCATAAAGTTATTAAGGAAAATATTTTAATTAAAATTCGTAGGCTTTACATTCCTAGCTGAATTTTAATTCCTTAATATGAAAGAGGATGATGAAAAATCCTTGATCCTAGGTAGGCCTTTCCTAGCAAAAGTTGGTGCAATTATAAATGTTAGGAAAATAAATTAAAACATAAGGTCAGAGATTAAAAAATATTCTTTTTAGTTTTGAATGAAAATAACTAATTAGGATTAATGATTTCCTAGGATAAGCTAATTATTCTAATATTTCAAAAGAAGTCATCATTCATAGAGCTAAGGTGTTTAGGAAGAGAAGAATTGATTTTATAACATGAAAGAAAGAAAATATTAAAGAAGGAGAACTTTTACATGGCATATTTCTCAATCAAGAAGAAAGGAGTATTAAGGTTACCACTCTAATAATATATCAAGTTTAAGAAAGAATTCTAGCTAAAAGACTTCTAAATAGGTGTTTATTAGGAGGCAATCTTATTAAATTTATTTTAAGGGGGCGTTTGGTTTGAGGGTTTCGGAATAAAGGAATCGAATAATGGTAAAAAATATTGTTTGTTTTGGGGTTTTCAATTCCAAGGTAATGGATTTATCCCATTAAATTTGGGAATCTACTAA